>CM046873.1:34417392-34674682 GCA_025617745.1 Heliocidaris erythrogramma | reverse complement strand
TGAAACCTGCATGAATAAATAACAAAAGTGAGATTGAAAATATTGAGTTAATGAAAAAAAATATAAAGGAGGCCCTCCAGATTCTAGTTCCTTCTCTCTCCCTTTTTAAATATGAAATTAGGTGAAAATACTAACCTGGAAAGGCATGATCCCGCACCTCTTGGAGGGATACAATTAACCAAGTGGAGTGCGAGTGCAGTCCCTCGAGAGCGTTGCTCCCTCTCCGGCACCTGTATTTCTTGAGCTTGATGCCGTTGATGGTCGCCGTCCCGGTAGAAACGTACAGGAGAACGCCCGGTGGATCCTGTAATGAGACATATGAATGAATTTTCATTTTGCCTTTGTAAATGAAAAACAAATATTTTTCTTTTCAATGAGCATCTTTTATATTACAATGAAACCTAAAAGATCAATTAAACATCTGAAACAGATTACCTAAATAAGCAATAAAAAAAAAACACATGTTGAATCCTCACCTGCATACACCCGAGGTGTTTGCTGGCGACTGCCCAATGGTCGTCCACAGCCTCCGACGACTTGAATAGATGTATACCGTCCACGTCCAGGCCCGCATCACCCTTGTACTCGTCCAGGATTGCCTCGATGGCAAGGGCAGACTCCTGATAAGAATGAAAAGGATGAAATAAGAACAATAATTATAATTATTTCCATTGTAAAATCATGAACTAATCTGCAGCATCCTGAAAATAAAAGGCATCAGATTTTGTCACATTCAGATTACTTACTTGTTGGTGTATAGTAATTCCATGTTCCTTCTCTATGTTTTATTCTATTATAAAATGAAAAAATCAAACAGTGTATCTCACCTCAACACCACGGGTGACACGGCGGACATAGGCCTTCAGCTGGCTTCGAGTCACGAACCTCACCATCTGCCCGTCCGTGTAGGCTGCATACAGAGCCTCGTTGCCCTTCCGGATGGCGGCCGTCAATTTCCCCATGTCGGCCTCACTGTACGCCATGATGGCCCCAGCCATGGCGCTCATAAAACTGCCGTACTTCGAGTGTGTCTGCTTGACTACCACGGCGTCCCATCGATGAAGCCAGTGGCGTACATCTAGTCGGATGACCATTCCCTCCCGAGTCCACTCAGAAAAGAGCGTCTCGAGCCACGAGGCTCCACCATCCCTGAAAAAAAAAGAAGAAAGAGAAAAAATTGCTTTATAATATCTGTTTTCGAATACTCGTCTAATATATGCACTGCTATTTGCTTTTGAATATTGAAAGGTGACTAACGAGACTTGGAAACTCAACTCACCTACAACAGTTACTGTCCGTGTATAGGATCTTCGGAGCAGGAGCATTGGCCTTGGCGAACCTGGATATCAGCCCCCGTGCCATCCTGGTATAGGCCTCTTGGGTCTCGGAGGCCGTCACCACCGACGTGAGAAATTGTCCCCACTCGTTTAGCACGCTGGTCAAGTACTGCATCGTGCCCTGGCCATCTCCGTACACCTTCTTCAGAATCTGTGCAGAAAATAGAGAAAAAAACAATATCGCATTTTGTAAATGTCAATCAAACTACTAACAATATTTTGTGCATATTTTGGTTGCTGTTAATTATTGGTAAATAGTCAAAATAGCCATTTATTTATCTATTTCAGCATTTTTTCAGCATTACATTCCCATTTGATTAATCATTTATGTTCTATTTCATTCACTATAGCTGCTCATTTATTATCCTATTTTGTTACCAATTCAAGAGAGATGGAGAATTTAAAATACCTGCTTTGTGCCATCAATACAAAGGATTTCTCCAGTGTGGCTGAGAAGTGAGGCCCGGTATACTGGCATCCTTTCCATTTCTAGGATGATCTGGGCTCGTCTCAGGACCCGTGCAGAAGGGAGAGGCGTCTGGGGAATGGGAGGGGTGTAGGTGGATTTGATGAAGGGCAGGATTCCCTGCTGACCTGAACCATGACCTTCTGACGCATTCATCAGCACCGTCTGGTAGAGGTCCCTCCTCTGGGCGTAGGACGTGGCATGGTTCTGGGACAATATGCGGGCAAGCTTGCTCATCGAAACAGAATTCAGGCGATCGTCCAGGATGCTGACGACGTCTCTGTCGATGGCTCGCTTGCCGCAGATGACAGCCGGGAAGAGGCACGAGACGGAAGGGGGGAGATTGGCCAGGATGCTTGGACTGGAAGCGTTCCATCGGTATTGCAGTTCGCTTCCACTCGCCTGCCGCTCCTTCATGCAGTGAAAGCACTGGAGCCTCTCCGTTAGGAGGGTGTAATATCCGCTCATCCCGCACACCTGCAGAAAAGGAAGACAGAAATGTCCAACTGTTTAATCTCTCATATGTCCAGTACTCTGCTACGGTACAATTTATATGACATATTTTCCCTTTATTAATAAATGCATTTCTTTCTGAGAATTCAGTGTTTCTTTTTCTGCGATAAAACTCTTTAAATCATTTGAGAATATCACCTTAATATCACCTTACCTGTCTAGCAATGGAAGCGAAGCCACTCTTGGCGAGAAAAGTATCAGGTGGAGCAGGACATTTGGAGTTGGGGCACCGAATCTTCATGTCGAGGACACCAACCGGCCGCCAAAAGAAGATCTTCGTGGTGAAGAACGAGGCCATCGGTGGAATCGACGACTTCACAGACGTTGGGACAGGGGGAGGGACGAACTCCATCTGGGCCTTGAAGACCCTGGACCCGGAGGGAGACCTCTGGAATAGGCCGTACAGCCCGTCGCTCTTGGCCCATGGGATGTTCGGGGGATGCATGGGTTGGGCATTGATGGGCGGGTGTTCCCACGTCTTCTGCCATCCCTCCATCGATCCGTCTTCTGGCGCCGTACTTGGAGAGATGTCCGGTGGTGGCTTCGAGATAGTGGACGGGGCGCTGATCTTGTCGGCCGCCAGCAGCTTGTGTCCACTGTCACGGACAGCTGGGACTCTTGAATGGAACCGTCGACCAAGGCCAGAAGCTCTGCGTCGTGCACATATTCCTCATCAAAGTCCAGGTCCTTGACCTCCTTTTTTGCACGCTTCTGAGTAACAGAATAACACAAACACGAGAATAAAATGAATCATTTCAAGAAAGATAACAAGGTTTTTAAAGATTAAATGTTTCTATTAAATGGCTTTACAAAGGTAAATATATCAAATTTTTAAATTTAGAATTATAATGAAGATTTACATTGAAAGTGACTGTATAATGTGTATCATTACTCCGATATACAATGAATGTCTCACCGATTGACGCTTTTCTAGCTGCGTCATAACAAGTGGAAAACACTTGACAAGCTCATGTAGCTGCTCCTTCTGCCATCTCAATGAAGGATTCTTCTCTCCCTCAAAAAGAAACTGGTCCAGTAGCCACACGACATATCCAACGCCATGCTCTAAAAGCCAATGGAAAGTTTGGCCTTTGAACTTTCCAAATGTGATGATGATCTTCGCCCTCCATAGATATTGGCCAGATTTCTTGGCCTCCAGCTCAGCCTTCACCGGATCGGACCACAGTTCCTCGCACACTTTGGCATCGTCGGGGAGATTCCAAACAACATCACCCTCTCTGGTATTCCGTAGCTGGGCCTCCGATGTACCATCACGGCTCATGTGGATGGGGATCTGCGGGTAGGTGTGCTGCTTAAGGTGGCGCGATCCAGGCCCTGCTTCAAAGTGAAGTTTTTCCCGCAGACATCACACTTGTATGCCTTCTCCTCGTGCGTCTTCCGGTGTCGCGTGAGACTGGAACGCACACCAAATTTCATTCCGCAGTCGGGACACTCGTGAACAACCATGATGACCCATCTGATTCAAGTAATGAAATTAGATAAGAGAAAAAAATTATTTTTAGCTGTACTTTTGTAGACTATTATTCAACAGCACAATCATGACAATCAGTGTTCGATGAACCTCGAAATTCAATAGACCCTACTGATATAACAACAAAAAGCCAAAACACCGTGAAAAATTATACAAAAAAAGTTATAAACACAATAGAGTCTTGTTATCTTCAGGAAAAAATCATGATTATGAAGGTGGAAATCGCTGTCGTTACGTATTATTTCGGACAAAGTTCTGTAAAACTACCAACAAAAAAGTGCAGATGTGGGACTGTACTGTAAGCATAGTGAACGAAAATGACCTCGAAACTCACATTTTGCCCCGATTTTGTTCAAATTATAACCAAATATGATACGCACATATATATTTACACGTATTCCATACCATAAACAATAACAATATGCATTAAAATAGTCATTTTAGGGCGAAAAAACAAAGTTAGACTTACCGTAAATCACAGCAGACAAGACCGATGTCGTGACGTCACGGACAGGAAGTCACTGGATTGGTCGGTCGACCTGGAGACAGTCGGTCGACTGAGGTCAACAGTGGCTTCTGATTCGACGGTCGACCTTTCAACGAAGCATTCTCATTGGTCTGTCGACTGATTCTCTAGTACTCCGGAGAGTAACTGTCTGGGAATGGGCTATGACCCCCCTGGGTACTAGTGTGATGTCGTTGAGAAGCTCGATCACCAATGCCTTCGTGGTGATCAGGACGCCCGACCTCTGCTTGTGTTCTTGTGTTCTTGTGCTTATTGCTTGGCTGGTGATATGTCCTAATTCTAGGCCATTTTTCTTTTTGAGCAAAAAACATCTTTTCGTCTCCAGTTTTGTTCTTTCGTTTTGTTTTTGGTGGGTGGTTTTCTTTGCTTTTTTTTTTATATTTAGTGTTAATGTGCTGTTTTTTTTGTCTTTTATTGTCTGTTATGTCAGGTTCACTTTCTTGTATTTTGTTTTCAGTAGTTGTTGGATGTTTGATATCAGTGAAACACTAAGTAATTCAAAAGATACAAACATTATAGCTTTGTTTTTATTGGTTTGTCTGTTTTAATATCAGTACAGCCAAAAGGAAACGAAACGTTCAAGAGACAAACAGCTACAAAGTGACCAAAGATCTGAATACATATCAATAGAAACAAAACACAGACATGGAAACACATGTTCAAACGCAGTTACAAACACCCATAAAGACACACATAGACATACAAATACACAAAATAAACCTGCATAAAAACAAAAACAGTCGAACACAATCTCACAATCATATTCAAATAAACAGAAACAAGAATAAAGTTTGAACAATATTTGCATTAATAGTTCTTCATTTTGCATGTGATTGGAGTCTTTTTTTCTTCCTTTGCTTTTACAGTTCCATTTCTGTGTGAAGTTGATACGTTAGAGATATGTACACTTTTCACAAACAATGATATCCTAATGAAAGTTTCAATAGATTGAAACGTTAAAAACAAGTTCATAAAAAGTAAATGTATAAACTGTCAGTTATTCCTCCAACTGAAGGATTGCAGAAAGTAGGTGAAACGAGCACCGCAAGTCAGAGCATTATACGCCCAAAGTTTGCAAGTTATTGGAAGTACAGTGTATTTGTAGGTATATAATAAACTGTGTCCCTTGACCTTTAATCTGATGTCCACATCTAACAATTAGTGAGATTCTTTATATATTGAAGTCTATACCATAGGCTGAGACAAAGGGGTTGCCATGGTAACCTTGAGAGGTTGTCCGATTTTGCCCTGGATATGTTAGAGTTTACCCCAGCAGTTGATCGAATAAGCTTTGTTACGATTCAATGTAGCGTAAACCGTGGATATTTGCATATCAGGGAAAAGGCTAAAGGGAGGAGTTATCCGCACAAGAATTTTTCATCGTTTTTAGTAAAATGTGGTTACCATGGCAACGCCTAGTTGTACCAAAGTTATATTACCTTTACGCACATCTGCACATAAGTACCTTTCATCCATGTGTAGCACGCAGACTTTTTGCGTGGGGGAGGATCTTTCGGATTATCAGAAACTTATGCGCAGCGGAATTGTATTTAAAGGAATTTAACTCCCCACTCTAGTCCATCTACAGGACAGTTATAACAAAACCTAATACTATCAACAATATTCACATGTTATTAACTAATGTAATACACAATAAAAAAAGGATAGGTTCCTTTAATATTAAGCTATATAAACATATTTACAAAAATAACTTGGATGTAACTTCTAGTTACATAATTTGTTAAACTTTATGAACATAATGTTCATATCTCTCGCCTTACACTATTATTTAAATAATAGCTTCACCATTAACATAATTACATTAATAAAATAATAACATACTTTATCCTATACGAACATAACAGGGTCTCAGTGCAGAATAGACATAACTGTTGCAGGATGCGGAGTGGTCAGATGACAATCGCCTGAAAAATCGGGAAAACAGTTACTTGAGAATGAATATTGGAGGATGTCTTCTCACTCAGTCTTCAAAAGTTAGGAATGAGGAAAATGCCTTCAGAAGTTCTGGATGATATTTTCGGCAATACCATTATTATAAAAGAAGGGGACAGGTGTGTATATTAGTAAAAGGTTATAAATTGTTGATCCTCGGTTATCGCTATAAGAAATTTTACAAGCAATGTAATACAAGATATACAGTGTAACCAGTAATAGTTGCATGAATATATATAATTGTAGGTGATAAAGGCAGTCGTACTACTACAAGAACAGGGGCCTTGGGTACTTTAGACCGCTTAGGAGGCCGTGGTAGTAGGGTTGGTAAAGCATAGGATGACCATAGTCCAGAGACACCGTTGAATATTGCACCTGCTTCCTGTTGGGGGGGGGGGGGGGGAAGTGAAGTAGGAAGAGCAGGTGCATCAGGAACAGGCTTGGTGGACACAACTCTCCGGTGACTTGGTGCCTTGGGACCACCGTTGCCAGGTAGTTGGCACTCTTGTCCTCCTTGTTCAGGAAAGTGCTGATGGACTTTACGCTGATGTCGGGTAAAGGAATGCGTGAATCAGCCAGCACCTTGTCATCCCGAACTCTGTCGACAATGCGTTTGTATTGCCCCTTTATCTTTCTGGCTATCTTAGTTGGAGATGACAGAGTGCTGACTATGGGCCTATTCTTCAACATCTTGACAACAACATATAATAACCGTGATTCATCGGTGATCCTCGCAGCCTGGGCATACTTCATCCAACTGAACTTTGTTTTCTGTGCTGCACTTTACTCTGGTGATTGCCAAAGAGTGTAAACCCACTTAGAATAATACTCTTTGACAAAAGATCTAGCAGATTTGTCATGGTCATGGAGAGCAGACAAAAATTCATTTAGAATCAGATGCTGGTCAGTTTCATCTGCGAGCTTGACAAGGAGGGGGGGGGGGGGGGGGCAAGTTGCTCGACTTCTTCATACCCCGAAAGATGGAGATGTTTCGGGCCCATGAGAACATCTTCCAGCGCTGGGTTCACCTCCTCGGTCACAATCTTGGACTTGACGAGAGAGGCATGGTTGACGTTTATTTCGTCAATGGAATTGATGCATTCTGTGTCTTGCTCAGACTCGTCTTCGATGCCTCATCTTTTTTTTTCTGCAATGGCCTTGTCTGGCTTGTCATCTTCCCTTGTCTGCTAGCTGCTGCTCTTCCTCCACTGAAAAAACAGAAAATGGGTGGGGACGGGGAGAACAATTTAAACAAGTGGATCTGTAAATTACGTAATGTGTAATATGTCCTCGCTGGAATGGTGGATCTTTGGAATAAGTAGCATTTTTAAAATATTAGCATAAATTTAGTAATAAATTAAGCATATGGTTGAATTTCAAATCTCTGTACAAGTTTGGGAGCCCCCACTAAGCCCTAGCGGATAAAGCAAATCCGTTGTGAAATAGAGATTTTCCTGGACGGACGGAAACACATACATACACACACACACATACAGAGCCAGTTTCAAAGTCCCCTCGGGAACATCTGTCCGTCGGGGACAATTAATATCCTATCTGTCACATGTACACTTGATATCTTTGCAAATAGTATTTAACAGATATATCATGAAATTATACTGAAGATTGTCAAATGCATTGTATGTGTGGAATTTCAATCATGCCATTGTGAATATAGAAGACCTTGGATTTGAATCGGGAGTAAGCGTATTCCACTCCAAACGGCTTTTCTTCCTGTGGGTTCTCAGGGAGGGGCATTGGGGACACAAAATTGGGCTCAGAGAGATGCTGTGGGCCAAAGGGGACCTTTGCCTGCTGGTTTAGCCGCTGGATTTGGCGGGGATCAATCAGTGATGTCAGAAGCCGCTTCTCCTTGGCGATCTTCCTAGCCTCCATTCTCTTGTTCCACTGTACTGCAAAATATGCAAAGATTTTTAAAATGAGAGAAGGAATTAAGAATGTGCATACCTACTTTGTAACATTCATTTCCATTAGCTATATTTTTAATAAGCATGACATTTATTCATACAAGTTTTATCAAACAGTGTAACTACTCACCTGGAACGGCATGTCACATCGCTGCGCATGAATGCAGTTCACCAGGTGTGCATGCAGCCCTTCCAGAGAGTTGCTTCCCCTGCAGCACCGGTACTTGTTAGTCCGACTCCGTTGATGTTAGCAGTGTCCGTCGTGACATACAGAGGAATATTTGGGATCCTGTCGGGTCTGGAGTCCCTCCAGACCTTCTCAAGCACCTTTTCCTTCTCATCTATCTTCCAGATGCGATTCCCCTCCTTTGTGTTTCTCATCTGTGCCTCTCTGCCTTGATGCAGAGGAATCTTGGGGTAAAGTGGAGATTTGAATGCCGGTCAAGATGGTGCTTGAGCACATTTTATAACAGGCTCCCGAATTGCTCGCAATTATACCCCCTCTCCTCATGAACCTTGCAGTGTCTGGTGAGGGTTTATTTCACACCAAACTTTAGCCCACATTCTGGGCATTCAGGGTGCTCCTCCATAAGCACTGGGGGCAACAATGGCGACGTGCCAGTATGAAAATCCAAACCAGTTGTACAAACAAATAGTGAAATAATCAAGTACTCACCTAGTCTAGTGGTAGATATTTTAGAGAATGCCGATTTGCAGGGGTGGGGTAAAGAAAAATTAATTCACTGATCTAGTCAAGTAGTGCTAATACTTTTATTTACTGCAATAAATCATATATACCTACCTATTATGCCAGTAGTCTTGACTACGGGACCCCTTCGAGAATTTAACACAAATGAGTCACAATATTGTGCGCACCCCCGTAATCCTATTGTCCCCTTCGCCACTCACGCGCGTCAACACGCCACGGCCATCTTCCTCTTTCTTGCTCGCCCCCGACGAGTTAGGATGTCAAGTCACAGCGCTCCTAAAATCAGGTCTTTTTAAGTATCTTTTAGGCGCGCTTTTTCGCATCTTTAAAGCACTTTTAGGTACCTATATTCTCTTAGATTATAGTACTTTTGTGTTTTAGTAGTCACTCTTGCCGATTGCAAGGGATTTTTGATTCCTTTTCTTGGCATTTATTTTTCGCTTTCACGGTCAGCCCCACGTAGATATATCTATGTGTTTGCGGGTGTTTCCGTTTGTCACCGAGCCTTTGGGTTCGGTGTTTGTTCTTACAGTTTTTGGCTGTGAAAATTTTTTGTGTGCGTATCTCCCAAATAAACCTTAGTTTTATTACCTGCATTCAGTTAAAGTATTTCATATTTGAAAAGTATACTTTATTGTCCGTTTTATTGCAGTGTTATGAATTCGGAAGAAGAAGCAGTTAGGTCGCGGAGACTTGCTTCTTCCGAAGAGGAGTCTAGCAAGACGACTCGGCCCTCCAGAACTCTCCTGAGTACTTCGGTACATGGGGGAGGGAGGAGGGCTACGGGTAAGTTGCCTAGTGGTGTTTCCCTGCAGAGTTTGCCAGTCTCGGAGCTTGCGGCTTCGGGGCGGGTGGCGTTAACTGAATCTGGAATGTCAACTCCAAGGCCCGTGGCTTCGGGGTGGGTGGCGTCAGATTCTAGTGGTTTGGATATCTCAAATCCAATCCCCCGGTCATCAAGACCAGAAGGGGGGGCGGCTGTTTCCCGCACGGTAGCGTTCACTCGCTTAAATCCGTTAAGGGAGACGCGTCCCACTACTACAGGGCAGCCCACGGGCTTAGTCCATGTTGGTCTGGGTTCTCAAACCCTAGCCCCCGGCCGATGCCATATGGGGGAACGAGTACTTCCCGGGCTGTCTACATTGCCAGCTGATAGGAATGCTCGAGCTAACAATTGTTTTCACCCGAGTGCGTGACTACTAGTGCTCTCCTATTGCCGCTCCCTAGTGGTTCAATAGCGGGTTCACACGCCTTTAGTAGTCAACGGGCACATACCGAGTCATCTCGGTCCGCCCCCGCACTCGGTGCTTGCAGCACCCAGCCCATGGCTATCGCTTCTTTTTGCTCAGCCAATAGGGGTAATTTGTGCGAGACTTTGGGTTCATACCCTCAGCGCACTACTCCCTTTGAGGGAGGTGAGCATCCCTCCACGGAGGGTTCGGTTCGTGTTTCCGAAGCGGCATTGGGGATCTGAACGAATCCGAATAAGCCCTCTAAGGAAAGGGCCAAGAAAAAGGCAAAAAGGGGCAAGGTTTTGCCGGCCTCTTGCCCGTCTGGCCTGGCTGACCCGGCTCGTTCCTCTCAAGCTGAAATGTTTAGCATGATCAAGGTTGGTCCCTTGTACCGGGTACTTCAATCCTTGCTTCTGTCCCTATTCCGGGGTCTGACTTTGAGACTAATCAACCTTTTGTGATTGAGTCTTCTTTGTCTGAGTCGGGTTCGCATGTGCCTCCTATTCCCGCGGTCCTCGGGGCTCCGCCGGGCTTGGAGACTTATGTTGAACCATGGGAGGGTCCGCCTGCTGCGTCCTTTGTTGGCGGTCCTTTGTCCCAATCCACTCGGGTGGAACCAGAGTTAGAGGCGGCCTCTCAAGCTTCGGTTTCTGAATCGCTTGAGCAGGCGGAGCCTCAATCGCTCGCCCTGTGCGGGGTGGATTGCTTTGTTGTCTAAATATCTCCCTGAATTTTAGTCAACCCGTGCGCAGGGATCGACTTCGCGTTGGTTCAGGCAGCAGGATTCCTCCGAGGGTATTTCTCTGAGGATTTTAGGCTGCAGTATGACCGCATCGAGGCTGCGCTTTTGGTTAAGCGCCCTGTTACGGTGAAGGGTAAGGCCTTTGCCTTTAGTTCATCAAGATCAAGACATCTTTTTCAAAGCTAAGACTCTCTCTCCGGAGATTTTAGAGGTTGATCGTCGCTTGCGGGCGACTAATCCGCTAACCTCCGTTGCTTATAGGACGGAGGATAGGCGTTGGTATAATGTTGAAAACCAGGTTAGGGCAGGTATGCGTTTGGCGGCTTTTCAAGGGTTTCTCTCCGACCTTGGGTCCATGGCGGAGGAGTTGAACGTAACTGATGGTGACAAACTGGTTATCGATGACCTGCTGCATACTCTTTTTTGTTTACCTACCTATGACCCTCCCTCCTTCCCCTTACCTTGCAAGCAACGTGTTTCTACTTGGGGTTGCTCGCAAAAGAGGAAGATGGCCGTGGCGTGTTGACGTGCGTGAGTGGCGAAGGGGACAATAGGATTACGGGGGGTGCGCACAATATTGTGACTCATTTGTGTTAAATTCTCGAAGGGGTCCCGAAGTCAAGACTACTGGCATAATAGGTAGGTATATAGATTTATATAGTAAATAAGAAAATCAGTGCTGATATTACAAGTTTGTAGGAATATAAAAGTAAATATATGAACTGGAATGTACATGCAAATCTTGTTTTTGTAGAAGATAAGGTGTGTGACTTTTCGTGATGCGTCTTACCTCGTCTGGCACATTGCTATGCCCCATGATTACACGCCATTTAACACCATGTAGAAGATCATGCAGCTAGACAGACCTGTAATATGAAATATTTGTTAGAAAGGCTATCATTATTAATGCTATCCATATTTCTCAGTTATCAACATTGTTTTTGTTGTAGTTGCAATGTTCTAAGTATAAAAATGTAAAGATACAGTCTAAGTTTGGTAATACCTTGTGGCACCAGTGCATAAGGAGTATGACTATTCCAAACTAAATGATGTCTCGACTACGTGCAGTCAAAATTTATGCCTCTGCCATTATCACAGTGAGGGAACTTGGAAGAAGGATGACCCCCCTGCACTTGAAAATATGATGAATTTCATAACTAAGATGGCTCCTGACATGTAGCTCATGAAGATGGGATACTTGGCGTGAGGCTGTCGGATGACCACGGAGTCCCACATTACCATATCCACTTCTCGCAAAGAATGTGCCTGGCGGTGCAGGGCAGGATCTGTTAGGGCACTTGATTTTCGCCTCCATGACACCCACTGGCCTCCAAAACAAGACTGGCTTTGTAAAGAAGGAGAGCATGGATGGTAACGATGCTCTGATTGTTGTCGGAAGAGGAGGGGGGTTGAAATGCATCTCCGCCTTGAAAATCTTCCGCTTGCTCTTCAACGCTTGGAAGAAGCCTTTCGGGTCATCGCTCTTATTAAAGCCAGGGGATGTTGGGTGCGTACATGCTTTCCTCCCAGGTACTCTGCCAGCCTTATGTGAATCCCTGGAAGCTCTGGACGTCGAAGGGATGTCTTCCTGCTTGGGTGGTAATGGCTGGAGACTGCCAGCCGTTGTGACTGAGGCTTCTACACCAACTTCTTTCCTTAAGAATCAGAAGCATTTAATTACTAATTATAAATATGACATGCACTATTATTGCTATTTTGATAATTATAAGGATAATTATAATGAAGAAATTAATTATAATACAAGGCTCGACATTAGCGTTAGCCCGGCGGCCCAAGGCCACCAAAAATCGATGTCTGGGCACCATTATCTGATAAATGAACAGTTTTGGTGTCCGGATCGGGCAACCAAAATGTTTGCGTGTAAAATTGTTTTTTGGGGTTTTTTTTTGGCTTTTCTCGAATGGGGCCGAGGAGAACAACTCGCATCTCATTTCAGCTAGCTGCCATGATTTGCAAACCAATTCATTCTAACAGCTACGTATACATATGCATTGCTTGACTTGATCATTGCTGAAACTGAAACATTGAAAGTCAGCTCCGGTCTTTCACCGAAAAGGATTAAAAGAGATAAGAACATGAAATATAAAAGGGCAAGATTACAGTTTTTTTTAATTAATCGAGAAGTGACTTACTTGCAAGAGAGAGGAGTTCAGCATCCTGGAGGTACGCAGGATCCATTTCGAAACTCGGGGTGGGTTTGGGGGTCTGCTGCTTTGACTTTGAGGCTTCTACTCTCCGTTTCAGAGGCTCCTTGATGATGGAGAAATCGGAAGCATACTAAAATAGTCGCTTCTTCTGCCATCTCAGCTCGGGATTGTGTTCGCCCGTGGTGAAAAAGCGACTGAGAAGCCACATGACCCATCCCACATCGTTCTCCAGCAGCCATTTGTATGTCTGTCCCTCATATTTGCTGAAGCAGATGTGCAGCTCGCCTCGCCACAGGTCATTGCCGTAATTCTTGGCCTGCTTTTCCACCTGTTGATTGTGGTAGCTGTCCCTCACTGGTGCTGGCGGACGTTCCGCTAACTCGCCAGCCTCAACTGAAGCCTTGAGGCGTGCCTCTCCCCTCTTGTACAGCGGGATCGAAGGATAGGCGTGGATCCTTATGTAATTTTGTGTATGAAATGTACGAATAAAACCGTTCAAAAATAAAACAGACAAATGAGGATAAATTTATGATTTTCTCTGAGATTAAAGACCTCAGCCTGACCCAAAACAACCATATATTGACGTAAAGCTTAGTAAACAAAGAATATAATTACCCTGGGTATTCATAAATTTTCGTCTCCGTTATTCATAAAAAATAAAAAAAAATTTTGGGGTCCGCTCCCGTAACAACAGAGGAAACTGCAGGGGGTCGCTAGACGTGTGATGACATGTCATGCATACAGCTCCGAGTGCGTCTACATGTTATGTCGTCATCAAATTTTCACCCCCCGCAAAGTAGCGTACCTCAGAGACCACCAGGGCTCAACATTCGGGACGCTGTTACTCATTCCACAGGAAACAGATCTCATGAAGTTGGTTTCAATTTGTTCAGAAAATATATAGCTCCCTGTGGATGAATAAAGTGTATATTTCAAAATTCGGTCAGGCTGAGGTCTTTAAAGAAATGTTATCACAAATTTTGCACACATATTTAACATGTGTAAAGTTCACATCAATTACAAATCTTTTTTTACAATTTGATGTGAACCAGACTATTTTTCATGTAACGTTAGATCTAGTAAGTAAGTTTGTCACATATGCTATTAGTAACCCTAAATTAGCCCTATATTGAACCAATCTGTGAAAATTTAAAAGAAGCTAATTTCAACTGATTTGGGTAGGTATGGGTATGGACAACTACCAAAAAAAAGGAGTGATAGAGGTTGGAACTTTTTTTATTCAAGGTCAAATGTCAATGACCTTTTTCAAAATCACTAAAATTGATATTTCAAGAAAGGAACATGGTATCTGCATGATTCTGGTGTCAAAATGCTTAGAACTAGGAAATAAAATGATGTAGAGTAATTACTGACTATAAAAATCAAATCTTGACCTCAAATTGAGGTCAAAGGTCAATGACCTTTTTCACAAAATCACTAAAAATGGTATTTCAGGAAAGAAATATGGTATATACGTGTACCTGATTTCGGTATCATAATGCTCAGGAATACGAAAGAAAATAATTTAGAGTCATACCTATTAGATTAAAGTCTTGACCTCTAAAGCTAAGGTCAAAGAGGGTCAAAGGTTAAAATTGATGTTTTATCATATATCAACCTGGTATTAAGAAATTTATGCTACTGTTTCAAGTGTGAGCCGAGAAATCAAAGTGACTAATTCCTACTCGTTCCTAATTGTTCTGGCAACGGGAAAAATTGGTTATTCCAAAAGCAGATGATGAGGGGAAATTCTATGTCTTTGGGTCAAAGGTCTTTGACCCCTGTGTTAATCACGAAACTTAAATTGAGCAAGCATTTGGTACAGCTTATTAGTATAAAATATATTGTGTCCATAATCCTAGGTATTCATAATCCTAAAATAATTCTTTGCCAATCTTTTAACTCATTCAATCCTGATCAAGATAACGCTGGCCTCGTCAGTCTAGCTTGGCATGGGTAAATAGGGACAACCTCCCTATATTCTATCTTGATCGACATTGCTCTGAGTTCTTGCAAAAGTAATATTAGAATGTAAAAAATATCCTTTGCTGAACCAGCCTGAGCAGGTCTATTTAACAGAGTTTACCGATTGGCAGTAGAACCTTGCTCAATTTAAGTTTCGTGATTAACACAGGGGTCAATGACCTTTGACCCAAACACAAGGAATTTCACCTCATCTGCTTTTGGAATATAACCATTTTTTTCTGTTGCCAGAACAATTAGGAACGAGTAGGAATTAGCCACTTTGATTTCTCTGCTCACACTTGAAACAGTAGCATAAATTTCTTAATAACAGGTTGATATATGATAAAACATCAATTTTGACCTGTGACCCTCTTTGACCTTAGCTTTAGAGGTCAAGACTTTAATCTAATAGTTATTAATCTAAATTATTTTCTTTCGTATTCCTGAGCATTGTGGTACCGAAATCAGGTACACGTATATACCATATTTCTTTCCTGAAATACCATTTTTAGTAATTTTGTGGAAAACGTCATTGACCTTTGACCTCAATTTTGGAGGTCAAGATTTGATGTTTATAGTCAGTAATTGCTCTACATCATTTTCTTTCCTAGTTCTAAGCATTTTGACACCAGAATCATGCATATACCACTTTCCTTTCCCGAAATAACATTTTTAGTGATTTTGAAAAATGTCATTGACATTTGACCTTGAATAAAAAAAGTTCCTCAACCTCTATCACTCCTTCCTTTTTTTTGGTAGTTGTCCAAACCTATACCTACCCAAATCAGTTGAAATTAGCTTCTTTTAAATTTTTTCACAGATGAACCCTAATTTCGGGATACTATATCAAAAATTTTGCAAACATATTGCACGTGAGTCTGCAATAAGGCAGTAGGTACATATCATGAAATACACTTCTTTTGCAAAACATATTACACATGAGTGTGCAATAAGGCAATGAGGGTCAAAATTAACTAATTTACCCTCGTACTGCTATGATAATATCAATTTATATAGCACAGTCACTATATAAACACATTCTACAGCTTCTGCTACAATACTTAATGCTTCCCTACACAAATAATACTTGAAAGACAGGGACAGACTTGGCATTTCTTATTGCAATGGGAAGCTGGATCCACAGTTTCATATGAAGGCAGAAACAAATATTTATCAACTGATCAAAATGTTCACAAATTTGACTGATCCCTTCTTCGTTTCAACTCTTCATCAACCACAGTCTTAAAGTGGTCGTAACTGTCATATACCATTCCATCATATACCATTCCTACCACAAATCCTGTTTGTGGTAGGACAAAATGTAAAAAATTTCTGTTTACTACCTACAGTTTTGGGCTTTGAAGGAGTATTCCTTTTCCGAAGACCATTGCATTTTGATTTTCCACATGCAGCACATGACCAGTCATAGGATTTGTTTGGGACAGGCAACGAAGTGGAAAGGGCGACAGCGTCTGGAATAGGAGCGTCTATGATAACCTTTGGCTGGGCTGTGGCAAGGATATTGGACTGCTTTTCTTGTTTTGTTATGGAAGATGTGATGCTCTTGGCATTGATATTGGGAAGCGGCATGTTTAGAGCACCAAGAACTGGATCATCATGGATTTGGTCAGCTATTTTTTTATAGCTTGCCTTGATGGATTTCGCTGCTTTAGTTGGTGAACACGTGCCAACAAGGAGATTGATTATAATGTATAACAGTCTCGATTCCTGTTATTTTGGCTGCTTGTGCATAACACATCCTGCCAAACTTGGTTTTTTGTGCTGCGCTATTTTGGGGGGAATCTGGGCCAAGACAACGTTCAAACAACGTGTACCACCATTTTGATTCATACTTTTTTACAAAGTGTACAGCAGATTTGTCATGGTTGGCAAGCTTACCAGCTGCGTCTGCTATCTTCAGCCGTCTGTCAGCAAGCTGAATTCGGACAAGTGCCAGTTCCTCAACCTGTTCAAGGCCTGGTAGATGTAGGTGGCTCCTTTTCATCATGAGCACATCCTCTAGAATTGGGCTCACTGTATCGCTGATGTGCTCCTCTTTAGTTGTGACAGCATGCGCTAGGTTAATGGCCTCGATGGGGTCTGTCGTGTTCGTTGTTTGAGTTTCCTCCTCCTCCTCTTCCTCAATCCCTTCATCCTCCGATTCTGACTCCTCTTCCTTGCACTGTTCATCTTCTGCTGAAAAATATAAAGACAGAAAACACTGCATTCAATATGTAGATTTATATTGTATTTTTCTATTCTGCCTTGATGGTTAATACTGGATTCCTCTTCAGCTCTAAAATAAAAACATTATATGGATAACCCTAAAAGTTTTGGTTTTGGGGGAAAATAGTCAAAACATGTATTTGGCCCTGCCATTTGTACAACTTTAAGTCCCCTGCCTATATAGATACTCCTTACCAAGTTTGGTTGAAATCCGCCTGTCGGTTTTGGAGAAGAAGATACAAATTTAAAATTAACGACGCACGCCGGACGGTGAGCGATCGCATAAGCTCACTTGAGCCATTCAGAACAGATGAGCTAAAATTATATATAAAATCATCTCGCCCTTTTCAATGTAATAAACTTTAACCCTGAAGTTTCAGACAGGCTGTAAGAATACTCCACGCCAAGAAGCTCTTCCTCATCAGGATCATCTTACTTTGTCGGCAAGATCATCAGGGCAACAAAGTTGGGCTCAAAGATGTTCTCTCTTCAGAACAAGAACTGTGACTGTTAATTCATTCGCTGCACTTGTTGTGGATCAATCGAAGAAGTTCTCCTTCCCTGACCTCCAGACACTTCTTCTCCTTGCAGTGGTTCCATTGCGCAGCAAAGGAGAGAAGGTATAACTGTAAAGAAAGAGAAAATAGAGACAATACAATTTTCAAAGAACACTTAAATCAACAGCATGTGCTTTTTATTTTTGTGTCTTTGCTACTTGTGAATGGTCCTTGATCTAAATGAAGGTGTTGTCGTATATTGAATCATTCTTGTGACCGAGGGTAATAATTTCAGCGCTTAGAGACTACTTATTTAGCACTATATAAGCATTGAACATTAGGATTTGTGAACTTCCACAAAATAATAATTTGAAAATAATACTAAGTATTAGGTGGCAAGGGGTGAGATGGCAAGAAGGGAGATGATCCCTGGGCCTTGACCATGTGGCTGGGAAAAATATGACTTGGCTCGTGACAAAGTACTGGTCATAGAAGTCATCATTTGCATGATTCCTTGCTGAAATTCCCTCTTAATTTGCATGTGGGCGTCCAACATCTGCATCCATTGCCCGTTTGTATCTTCAGCTTGCCTGTTCAAAGTGGAGAAGTTGTCCATCATTGCACTTTGTTCCCTTTGTGCCTCCACATTAGCAGCCTTCTGTTCATCACTGAAATCTTGCTTAACCTCAGCAAGACGCCCCTTCTTAATGTTTTTCTTGCCCTTATCAAGCAACCCTCTCTTCTGGCCCTTTCTGTTTATCTGCTGTAAATAAAAAATAAATTTCATATACATTCAAAATAAATTACTAGAGATTTAATTACATTGGAATTTTAAGATAACTAACCTTACGAGTGGCACTGATGTGCTGCATGACCGGTGGGCAGTTGGAGACGTATTGCAGCAGAGTGTCCTTGGCCCATCTGGCAGGAGGGTAGCTTTCTCCGTGCTTGAAATACTGTCCCATGACCCACTTCATGCTTTTCCCACAGTACTGGCCAAGTTGAGCAACATGTTGCCCTCCCACAGATATTCTCCTCGTTCTTTCGCTGCAGCTTCTGCTGTAGAAGGGACAAGCCAGACTGAGTCTACTTTTCTTGAAGACTCCCCTAACTTCTTGTATGCCTTGGCCTCTGCCGTTGACTCGAGCAACGCCTACTTTCCCTTATACATTCTGATCTGGGGATTCACATGGGTTCGCTCATGGATTTGTAGATTCTGTTTCAGATGGAAAGACTTGTTACAATGGCAGCAGACCAGCTGCTTCTCCTTGTGCATCTTCAAATGTCGCGTTAAGTTTGCCACCAAAAGTTTGCAGTTAAATCATTCTAGACACTCGTGAGTGGGCTCCATCCTGAAATCAATTTTAACACATTTGCTTTTATTCATTATTTCACGCAGTTAAGCGGGCATCGTTACGCATCCACCGCGGAAGCACTGGCGTAGACCTACACGGCAAGTTCCGCTGGAATTCCAAATTTCAGCGGCTTCAAAAATTACATACCGGTAATATCATTTAATCTTGACAAAGCAATCATTAACTTAGTGTTACACTTCCACAGGCCCCAACTTGTATAATAACAGCCAAGAGCACCACAAGAAATAAAGTCATATGACCAAATGTGAAATATTACGTTTCAAAGTGACAAATCAGTTCGAAGATTTGGACGAAGCATCTTTCGTACTGTCGCAGGTGACACGTCATCGCACGTCATACTTGTAGTTGAGTTGTGAATGGGCCGTAGAATCAGGAATCTACTCAACTTCACTCAACATTGAGCTGTGAGTTGAGTTTTGATTGGTTGAAAGTAAAATCGGTAGAGCCTCGCAGGGAAGATTGCCTGGGAATGGGCCATGACCCCGCGAAGGTCCTTTCATCAATCCGACAGTTGACAGTATCTCCCCAGTCGTGCTGAGGATGGAGGCCCGGTACGTACACATCTTCTCCATCTCCATTAGAAGATAGTCTCTCCGAACGGTCCTGGGAGATGGTATCCGAGAAGATGGAATGGGAGGTGTATACTGGTATGTGGTGAAGGGCAATATGTGGAGAGGGGGTGGATGGAACTCCATCTTGTTCTTCAGGAATGCCCTTGTCCATTTCTGGCCCTTGCCAGAAACATATTTCTGTGGCTCCTCAAAGATTCCATGAGGTCCATCAGACTTGAGCCACTTCAAGTTCGGCAGGTACAAGTGGTCATCCCATGCCTTCTGCCAGCCTTCTACGACATCAGCAGCATCATGACTTGATGAAGCAGTAGCGGATGAAGTGGATGGCACCTCGGAAACCAGCTTATCCATTGAAGTGACAGACGTGTCAACTGGTACTTGCTAGTCATGGAGAACTTTTTCTGAAAATAAGATTGAGAAAATTATCAAAGTAGTCCTGACAGATCTGAAAATGTAACCATTTTTCATCCCCAACAGTCTTTTTCATTTATTTGCACAGCATTTGTTTAGTTTTAATTTTTGCTCAAGTGAATGTGTCATGAGATTTATCACGTACGCATTTACTGTTTTTGTTATTACAATTTTCAATTTTGGAAGCCTTGATACTGAACCACGTGCTTGAATAAGTTGAAGTTGCTACCAATGTTGACATTCAAGTACAATTTACAGAGTACAACTTACCTGCAAAATCCCAGAGTTCAGCATCCTCAATGAATTCCTCTGGCACTCCATCTTTTGCCTTTTTCTTCATTTCAAGCCTCTGAATATTAAAAAGAAAATATATATCAATGTACAAGTTTGTCTTTCTGTTTGTCTTCACTTTCTAGTTATGTGAGGGAAAAGTATGTCAAAATAATTGATAAATTAAAGTTCATTAAATTTAAGAAACAAACTGTGCATTACGTAAGCGATAATGATTTCATTTGAAAATCAAAATGGAAATGCATTTCTTTTAAATCTAATTGCCAGTCTTCCGGGTAAGGATGAAAATTGTTCATCTTTTAACCATGGTGTCATGATTCTGATTAACATAAGTTAAACAAAAAAACAAGCAAAACAGTATTGTACTTTATGATTAAACAAGTTTTTCTGAATGTTCTAGCAACTTACCTTGAGTGTTTCATCCAGGTGGTGCATCACTGGTGGGAAGTGCTGCACATAGTCCAGGAGGGTGTTCTTGGCCCATTTTGCTGGAGGGTAACTCTCACCTTGGTCCCAGTACTGGCCCATCAGCCAGTTGATGTACCCCACATCATTCTCCACCAGCCATGTCATACTCTTGCCTGCGTACTGTCCAAAGTTCAGTATAACATTTCCCTCCCACAGAAACTCTCCCTTCTTTGCCGCTGCTTCGGCTGATTCGGGCTGCAGCCAAGTGTCTTGACCTTCTCTTCTAGCTTTTGTAAACCTTTGTTTCTGGCGTCGAGTCCAACAGAGCTTCTTGCCCATTCTCGTACAGCCTTATGTTTGGGTACATATGAGTCTGAAAATGCCTGTCCAAATTCTGCTTTAAAGTAAATGTTTTAGGGGAGGATGGGTATTTGAACTCCTTCTCCAAATGGGTCTTCATGTGCCTCGTCAGATTGGATTTGACAGTGAATTTACGGTTGCATACAGTGCACTCAAAGTTGGCCTCCATCCTGACCTGTTTATAAAAACATAACCAAGATTTAGTTCATGTACAGCATGCAATTCTCCCTATCGCATATAGCTCTCCGAATCTGAACGCATGCGGCGCACTATTTATTTGGGCCCAGATTCTTGGAACAGCTACTTCCGGTAAAATTTGCGCGTGTAATAGAAGTGTACATCGTTCTACGGTAAACTTTGTGAGTCGCTTGTGTCATAATCTTTCATTTAATTTTGCGAATAAAAACATTTTATATATATTTTTTTCATATCAGCACTTCTATATTTACATGGGTTTCTTTTGCATAGAAGATGTATTAATATTGCAAATATTCGGCGACAATCGTAGTGGAAGATTACTATAGGTCGATATTACACAGCAAGATCAAGATGGCGCGCGCTTTATGCCAGAAGTAGGCGTGCCAAAGCCAAAGTGCGTGATATCGGTATCGCAAGGTGATATCGCTTGATATCTGCTATATGCGATAGGGAGAATTAACATTCATGTTATCTATTATGCATAACAGTACTGGACGTATTAAAATTCTACACCGTTAGCTGTATGGGGAGGAGCGAGGGGAAACTCGGCAAGTTCCAGCACCCGCGTTACACTCTGCACACACGATCTACGAACACTTTCTCGTGCGTTGAGAAACTTAAGAAAATTAGCAAAATTCATGATCTACTCACCAATTTCATTGTCAGATTATATGCGCTATCACTTTACAATCCAATCCAGTTAAATACAATTCATCAAAACACTTAACGAAAAAGAGACAGTTTTATAACTCCTTTGTTAAATCCTTCCCAGTTTTAATTTCATGAATGGAAAGGTTGACATCGTGAATAATTGATGAGCCTTCCTCAACAGAGACCGTTGATTCGTCGGTTGAGCACGTCTGACTCCTTAACGCAGGCTGGATGCTGCTCAACAGAGCAATTTCATTGGTCTGTTGAGCAAAACCTTTCCTCAACAGAGCAATTCGATTGGTTCGTTGTGCAGGCTGTTGGACCTCCGGTGGGTAAACGCCTGGGAATGGCGAACGACCCCGCCAGGTACAAATCAAGTTGAGGAAAAGGTGATCGAAATGGTGATCAGAGGCCCTGTTAAAGCGCCCTCTTGCGGCACCAAATGTAATAACTATCGTCTGCTACCGTAACATAGTCTGCTTGTGCCGGAACTTCAGTGAGCATGTTTGTTTTGTTTTGTATTAGGTTTGTTATCACATTTTTTTTGTTCTTGTCTCTTGTTCATTTTTTTTTTCGTATGTGGCCATTTCTGTTTTATTTTTGTATTATTGGTTGTATATTTTTCAGCAAAACCATGAAAGAAACCAAACAATATGAAGAAACCAATAACACAAATCAAAACAGAAATGGCCATAAACACACAAAATACAGAACCGTGCATATTAACACACGAACATGTACATACCCACAAACATGCACACACAAACGCAAACATGCACACACAAACGCAAACATGCACACACAAATGCAAACATGCATGCACAAACACAAACATGCACAGACACGTTTACATGGCTTTACTTCCGAGGACAACTATTGTTCCTCTATTGTTACTCGTCCTCGGACAGTCGACGGAATAAGGCATAAATTCATTGTTCGACGTTCGAGGACTATTGTCCGCCTTCCGAGGACCATTGTCATGATTTTTCTTTTGTTCTCTGTCCGAAAATGTCCTCGGACATAATGCTAAACACGCCCACACATACATACACGCACACAATCAATCTCAGTCAATCGTCTGAAATGAAAACAAATTCTCCAAACAATATTTGCCTTGATTTTTCTTTTTGTATTTGAGTTATTTCATGTTTCTTTCAATACATTTTTAATCAAGTACTGTAGAAAATACATCTGAAATAAGTTCCTTTTTCTTCACTCATAAATGCAATTTAAAGGTGATATATAAAAAAAAATCCATAACAATATCATACAGCAGTAAAAACACTCTAAAAGATCCTTCATAGGCACACATTGAGGGATTTTCATTTTTTTTTTTTTACAGTATTTACCTGTTTTATCAAAGTGTCAGTTGTGCAACATCACACACATGGCATTGTACATAAAATAAAAGCAAATTTTTTGCTAGTGAACCAAATGTTCCACAAAGCACCCATTAACTAATCCTGTCAATACTAAAAACAGTGTAAAATTACCAAATGCTCGTTTTTCAGGAACTGCACAATAAAGCATATAAATCCCTGAAAGTTTCATTTGCATATCACACAGTCTGAATTAAAGAACGAAAACTTATGCTAGGGTACTCCTCCTCCTCTTCTCCAACTCCTCATCCACCACCCGCTTGAAATGTTCATAGTCATTATAAACTGCCTCAAATCCTGGTGGTGTTGACCTATTGGTCGTAGGACAAAAGGTGAAAATTCTGTTTACTTTCTAGTGTTTTGGCTTTGGAGGGTGTGTACCTCTTCCTGCGTCCTCCACATTTTGACACTTGATGCACACGGTTGCAAGGAAAGTTTGGGCTGCTGAATTTTGGGGTTAGGGGGTGGTGGTGGTGGAGGGGTTCTGAATTTGAAAATGCTGCTTGTTGAGGGCTGAACAAACGTTGCCGAGGGCCTACTGGGTTGAGAAGGCACAACAAGCAGGTTGGGAGCGCTAGAATCGCGCTGAGGGTTTGGGCTGAAGATTACTCTTTGAAGATGTTGAACTGGAAGGAGGAGGAGATGGATCAGCTGCGGGAACGTCAAACTCTAATCTGCGCTTCTGCCCTCTCCTCTTAGCAGTGTCATACTCCATGTGCGGATATTTGACTTGTGGTCGGTTTGGTGAAGGCAGTGATGATGGCAGGGTGTCAGCTTCTGGTATTGGATCGTCAGACACGACTGTTCTCTGGCTCCGGGACTTTGGCACAGTAGTGGAGGTAATTGGCCCTCTTCTCTTCATGCCATATGAATGATGAAATGCTCTTTGCATTGATGTTGGGAAGCGGAATGCTGAAATTGCACAAGACTCGATCATCGCGTATGCGGTCGACAATGCGTTTGTACATGCCCTTGATGATGGCAGCTTTAGATGGTAATGAGATCTTGGAGACGTTTGACCGGTTCTTGATCATCTCGATGCAGATGTAGAGCAAGCGTGATTCATCAGTGATTTTGGCAGCTTGGCAGGATACTTCAACTGGTATGAGGAGCACTCAGTTGCTCCCCGTTCTGCCTCTCTGAGTGCAGTAGCGGATTTTCTTATTCACCTTTTTGACCGGGGCCTTTCTCTGTCCACCATCCGGGGCTACCGTCGGCGGTGGTCCACAAGGGTTTCAGGGACAGTTCCAGCATTTCTAATGCTCCGGATTTGTCCAGACTCTTCCGTTCCTTTTTTCTCAAGAGACCTCCATCTCGGAAGTTGTTGCCCGCCTGGAGTCTTCCTTTGGTGCTGAAGCCGCTTAGCCTGGCCCCTTTTGGGCCCATGGCTACGGCGTCGCTGAGGGACCTGTCTATAAAGACAGCGTTTCTTTTGGCCATTGCTTTTGGTCAAAGGCGGAGTGCCCTGCAGGCATTGTCCATTGCCGCTGGGCATATCCGCTGGGAACGAGGCGGTGTACGCTTGATCCCTAAGGCTTCCTAATAATTAATAATTTCTTGGTACTACAAAATTTCAATATGGCACCAAAAAGAGACATGATAACCTGAAGAGTGCAGGTCGAAAAGCTTCGTTATCACGCAGGTATATAACAAATTACTTGAAATCAACTATATTATACTCCATGAACCCGGACGCAACCCAGAAGTTGTAATTTCAGAACAATTGCAAAGCTTGGACGAACTCCTCGTCTGCACAGAAGGGGGTTGTGCGATTGAATGTAGGCGGCTTCCAGAAAGCGTAAATGCGCTGCGCTTCTGGCCCAGGACATAATTGAGAATTGATCGTCGGCATAGCTTTGTGCGCAAGCTGGATTGTTCAGCAAGTGGAGACCAATCGCTGAATCGCATATGGCTATCTTTGGTCTGTTAGCGGGCATTTCAGATTTGCAGGCACGGACGGGCTGCGTGCGCTGAATGGTTGTACGGTTCCGAATAGTCGAGGGGACGTTATACATGTAATGGGATCAGCCAACCGCTGGGAAGTACCGCCCACGTACCTGGCATCGCACCAGCACTGAAATTGGTAAATAACATTACTCAAGTGGGGGTGGGCGGGGGTGGGTAGTACATCCTTGCTAGTTGACGGTAGCGTCGTATGTGTAGAAAACACAATGCGTGTCAACCGCGTAATAGCAACTTGACACTGCGTGTTTGATCTGACTGGCGTATTTGTTAGATACCTTACCCCTCCATGTAATTTGAGATACACAGGGCATTTGACAGGTCAAATCTGGTGTCAAATTTGGATTGTGCCTCCAGCGTCCGTGTTATGGTGAGAGATATAACATGCTCAGGGTAACCATTGTCAATGAGAATAGTTTTGATTTTCTCGATTTCGGGAGCTAATCTAAGGGCGCGGCACACTAAGTTTCTAATGAGCCCAATCTTTGTATGAAGTTGCACTGTACGAGTCCCATCTCGTGTATTGCCCGGTGAATGTGGTATTGCCCGGTGAATGTGGGCTTGCGGTAGACTGAAGTGATAAATTTCCCATCACTTCTCTCCACGAGAACGTCGAGAAATGGGAGAGCATCGGACAGTTCAATTTCACATGTGAATTTCAGCGCGGGATGGAGCCGGTTCAGTTGTGTACCGCACCCTTGGGATTTGCTCTGAGTGCAAATTAGCTCCCGAAATCGCGAAAATCAGAACTCTTCTCCTTGACAATGGTTACCCTGAGCATGTTTTATCTTGCACCATAACAGTCAGTCACAAATGAGTTTTCCATATTCAGGATTATGTAACCTTCAGAATAATTTGAGTATGGAAAACTCATTTGAGGCATATTGGACAGTAGCTAAGTATAAAGGGATACACAACTGTAATTGTAATTATTTATTGTACTGATTTATTGCTTTCTTATAATTCTTCACTCCTTTTTTTTTCAATCAATAAAATTTGCTTATATTGTTAAAAATATGAAGCACATAAATCTGTAAAACTTAACAAATTTGACTGTGTCTCCTGTAAGCCACTGCCCTTAAACCAGAAATATTTAAAAATTTACTTCTGTGTCCTTTAAACTAATTACTCCACAAAGCATCTTCCTACAAAGATCTCATCAAGTATGAAGTTCATGCCTCAAGTGGCTCTTGAGCTATTTAGTGAGAAGGCCAATACCTGGCATTTCGTAAGATGACCTTTTCGACACTTAAGTTGAAATCTGTGATCATTGAACTTTTACGAATCTAATTCCAAATTTCATCAGATCGCCTTCCTATGTACTGTCATGTTTGAAGTTCATATCTTCTTTAGATATCATGATCACAAGGTTACCTAGAACGACCTCTGGTCCGTGCTTGAGTTATCTTAGGGGGCCTTAAGTCCCTGATTAGCTATACATAACATACCTTGTAAGAGCAGATAAGATGGCACATTAGATGGGGTAGGCGATCCGTACCATCTACCATATAGAAAGTTCGTCCAAAACATCCAAAAGAAAGTAAATTGCGTACACAAATATCATTCGTTTTTAAGTCCTTTTAAAAGTATTTTCTACTCATGAAATTTTATGTACTATGGATATTAAACTCGAACAAAATGAAAGCTCAAAACATGCACTCTGTTTTACAAAGGAAAATGTTACACATAAACCGGGTGCTGGGGCCTATGGTGGATACTCATCTGCTGTAAGTCATCGGTTGGACTCTCGCTCCTCCCACAACAGATCATACACGTGGTGGTATTTTATCACAATGGTCGGTGGTTGGTGTCTGGTACTTCT
This sequence comes from Heliocidaris erythrogramma, assembly GCA_025617745.1. NCBI lineage: Eukaryota > Metazoa > Echinodermata > Echinoidea > Camarodonta > Echinometridae > Heliocidaris > Heliocidaris erythrogramma. The sequence goes on along the minus strand of CM046873.1, from coordinate 34,647,501 downwards.
CGGCTAGTCATTGGGAGTGGCTCGGTTCTAGCTCTCGCCCAGTTGGCTAGTAACTCGGGGATCTACTTGAGAAGTAAGTCCTTGGTGGAAAGAAACTGCCTTTTATACTATTTTATGATCTATATGAATTGACTATGAATTATTGATGTTAGTCCACTTGGACATTGAATAAAGTGTATACAATACCAATCATTGTGATCTGAATTTCAGAAGTTAAGACTTTCATATACATGTATAACAACAGTCAAAATTTTTAACTTTGTATCTATTAATGTCAGACACTTATATGACACTGTTGTGTTGATAGTGTCGTTAAACTTTTAACAATCAATCACAAGGTTACCTAGAATTTCATAAGTTGACTGCTGTAACCCTTGACCTTTGACCGAGCTTCACCTAAATATAGTCAAATCGTATATATCATTATCAACTTTGAAATTCATATCTCAACTGGCTGTTGAAATATTACAATTTTGGGAAAGCGGGACGGGTATATGGATAATCGGGCAACCCCAAACGGCGGAAGCATAGAAAAAAAATTCTACAAATTGTGGGGTGAAAAACATTTGCCCATATATAAGGTTACAAATTCAAATTCAAATTGTCTTTTACAGGGAACTGGCCGAAATGCTCCGTCAGGGAGTATGCAGTATATATGGGAAAGCCTGAATCTAATGATCGGGGTTTTAATAATGATTGGGCTTTTAATGATTGTCAGCGCTGGAATACATGCCAGTGTATAGCGTATTAGAAATTATTATTACCCACACAAATGAAATCGGCAGGGTTATGTAAAGGACTCTGTATGTTCGTTCGTTTGTGTACAAGATAACGAGAGAACGGGTGAACGGATTTGCACCAAATATTCAGGGAATGTTCGGAAAGCGACAGGAAAGAAACTAGAAAGTTTGATGACCCCAAACTTCGCCTGCCGATGCAGAAATATGTTGGCCAATCAAAACACTCTTTACTTAGTCTCACCAAAAATCGATTTCAGGTTTATGAATTTTAGAAGACCCATTATTGGCCATTTCACCTCAAATCCGTACGAACCTGCAATGAATATTCATATCCATTTTCCCCCGCCAATGTATCCCAGCAACAACAACAACTTCAGTTAGATTCGGGCTACCCTAGCACGTCTAATTTCTCTTCTATTTCTTATCTTCTGTGGATTTTTGTTTATTTTCCCCGGTTTTTTCCACTTTGAAGTTTTTGTGATTTATTTTATCCTGGTGGACGTGTAGTACGTGATTTTAATTGTTTTCGGTGAAAATCTAGTGAGATTGTTCGACGCGAGTTGAGTCTATCGCACTCGCGAGTGTTCGCGTGTGTTGTGAATGGGCTGTAGTTGTATGGTAGTGAGTACGGTAGTACAGTGCCTGTGTGTGCAGTGCCATTGATTTCGTAGTAGTACTAGTAGTAGGATTGAACTTTTTTCTTTGGGTTATACTTACGGTCCTGTCATTTGAGCTTAGAGTTAGTTTATAACTCATTTATGTCTGAGTGGATTTCGTAGTAAAATATATACAAAAACTATTTTTTTTTTATATCCGTGTGGATTTGCAAAATTTGTCTGGTGGCAGAGGTTCGCCGAATGTACGCCAGTATACACTTTCACTTTGTTGAGTGGTGACTGAGCTGAGTGAGTTAGCTCTGTGCCTCGCATGCATGTCATTTTGAAGTCGAGATCCAACTTATTTTGTCATTTTTAGCTCACCTGAGCCTATGGCTCGAGTGAGCTATTGCGATGGAAATTTGTCCGTCGTCCGTCGTCCGTTAACTTTTTACATTTTCATCTTCTCCAAAACCCATGATCGGAATTCAACCAAACTTGGTAGGAATCATCCTTAGGGGTAGGGGACCCAAAGTTGCTAAAATGGTACATGTGGCCCCCAGGGGGGCCCAGGGGGAGGGCCCCCAATTGTAAAAGCTATGTAAATTTCAAACATCTTCTTCTCCAGAACCAGGCATAGCTCAGACTTGGTATTTTGTATGGAGATACCTCTATAGATGAAGAATGAATGTTGTTCATGAAATTTCTCTGAGTGGCCCTATAGGGGCCCTGTGGGGGTAACATACTGGAGGGGGGCGCTGCCAGGCAAAATGTACATTCTGATCTTCTCCAAAACACATGATCGGAATTCAACCAAACTTGGTAGGAATCATCCTTAGGGGTAGGGGACCCAAAGTTGCTAAAATGGTACATGTGGCCACTAAGGGGGCCCAGGGGGAGGGCCCCCAAGTATAAAAGCTATGTAAATTTCAAACATCTTCTCCAGAACCAGGAATAGCTCAGACTTGGTATTGTGTATTGAGATTTTTTTCTGGGTGGCCCTATAGGGGGTCTGTGGGGGTAACATACTGGAGGGGGGGGGGGGGTGGGGCAAGTTGTCCGCCATCCATAAACTTTTTAACATTTTCAGCTTCTTCTCCAAAACCCATGATTGGAATTTAACCGAACTTGGTAGGAAGCTCAGACTTGGTATTGTGTATAGAGATACCTCTATAGATGAAGAATGAAAGTTGTTCATGTGCTAGAGAGAACATGCACCAGATGTGAATTGATCCACCTCAGGTGAGCGTCGTGCCCCCTGGGGCTCTTATTTTATCCAAGCCCGATGAAAAAAAACAACAACCCCAATTGCAATGTAAACACAATACAAATTGCTAATATTTTTTTCCTGTCTGACTCTTGACAGTCAATTACTTTTAGGGGAGGGATGTTTCAATAATATCTTTTTCAGAAGAATTTTGTCAAGGGTGGGGACACACAAAGTTATGACCTGGATATGGCAAAATGTATTGGGGGAGAGATGTGCCTCTTGTTATCCCCTTTGAATGGCTACTGCTTACAAAAATAATTTCTTTTGAAGCCTTTTGGTAAACGAAAATGTATACTGGTTAGAATATTATATTTGTTGTATGTGTTATATACGATGATTGTCATTTGTACCATGATCATTGTAATTTGTTTCAAGAGAGAAAAAGAATAAGAACTGATTATAATAAAAAAAAAAATCTGTAACCTTGTAGTTTTGACCCCATCCCAGATAACAATTCTCCATAGGCCCAACGTTGGGCCAGCGTATGCTGATACGTCGGGCCAACGTCGTAAGAATGAAGTTGGGCCAACGTCATTCTTGCCGCCGGGCCAACATTGGCCCAACGTCGCATATATGACGTTGAGCCAACGCTGGCCAACGTTTGACCAACCATTAATTTCGACGTTGTATGGATGTTGGCCCAACGGTTAACCAACCCTTTGAGATACTTGTCAACGTCATACCAGTCTTCACCCACCCTTTAACCAACGTTTTGCCTGTCTTTGCCCAACCATTAACCAACGTTTTGCCAACCTCACACAACCATTGACCAACCTCCACCCAACCATTAATCAACGTTTTGCCAACATGCACCCAACCATTCACCAACATTTACCAAACCATTAACCAACGTTTTGCCAACCTCACACAACCATTGACCAACCTCTCGCCAACATAACACCCAACCATTCACCAACATTTTATCGACCTTCACCAAACCATCAACCAACGTTTCACCAACATTCACCCAACCATCAACCAACATTTACCAAATCTTCATTCATCACAATTATTTGGTTTACTTAAACAATTGCAGTTTAAATAGGATGCTATTAGAACTTTGAACATATATAAAATAAACCTCAGCTCAGAAAACAAAGATGCATGGATATAGGAAACACATGCACAAAGAGAATTTGGACTTCAGAATAAATCAAACTCGCTTTATTGCGATCTTAATTTTGTATAAAAAAACAATCCCAGATGACGAAAAACAAATAAGTTTACCTTCACCAGAATGACTGGCATTCTAACATTTCTGGAAAATATGCCACTCCCCCCCCCCCCCCCCTTCCTGTTTAGCTAGCTTCTGCAGCCCCCAAAATCACTTCTACATATATAATTGAACTATTGCCTAATTAGGCAACTTCTTTTCTGTATGTACAAACTTATATATATTATAATCAAATCTGAAATATTTGGAACTAATAAACGCATTGTTTTAAATTGCAAAACAAGCTCTTTCGTAATATGAGTTCAGACTCATATACAACACATTATTTCCATGCACACATACAACATTAAAATGTGTCACTTTGCCAACTTATAATGAGCAACTGGTTATTACAATTCCGACAAAGTAATATGGCTTTATGAACAGATGATTGTTGAAAAATGCAAATACAGCTTGGTATTCAATGAAAAATAGTATACCAACGTCAAACAAAATGTTAAGTCCCACATGTGCATACAAATCACTGGCATAGATTTCTTTCAGTTCACTCCCGTTATAACGAACATGGATATCACAAAATTCTATTTAAACAAAAATACCTTGTATTTGTCCCAATATACTTTGCATGCAAACGTATGACAACATCCAAGCTATTATAAGGCCAACCAATAACAACATGCAACAGGCAGGCCCAAATGTTTGGCCTGCCTGTTGCATGTTATTAATATTATTACTGTTGTTAAACATAGTGGGCCTGCCTGTTGAATGTTGTTATTGGTTGGCCTTATAATAGCTTGGAAAAAATCCGGCCCCTATTTTGTGGGTTTGCCCAAGTGTGTTAAGAAATAGTAGGAGACATGGGTGATGGCGGCGGAAGCACCAAAATTTAGGGGGGGACGCCAGACCATATTTTAACACTTAAAATACTTAATTGAAATTGCGGATAATTCAGTAAAATAAGTGGAGCAATAATAATAATAATAATAATAATAATAATTAATGATAGTAATAATGATAGTAATACTGACAATAATAATGAAAATGATAATGATAATAATGATAATAATGATAATAATAATAATAAGTATTATTATTATTATAATAATCAGAATTATTATTGTTTCGATTTATTTAGCGTCTAATAATCATCAGGTTTCCAAGGCGCTCTTTAATGTATTTTTTTCCCTTCCTTCAATAATAAAATAGTCTAGAGTTACATCATTCACGGAATCACGGTATATCATAATGTTAAGTTTACTGTGATATAAATCCGAGAAATAAATCAGAAGTTAGACGGGAGCTTAATAAAATGGACTGGGTTTACATGTATCACACAGTCACATTGCACTATGCCATCGGGGGGGGGGGGGGACTAACCAGTAACCATCACGCGTACGGTGTATACCACATCTGCGTCTGAAAAATGCGAATATAGGTATATTTTTCATTATTAGCTTTGCAGGCCAATGCACGCAAGGCCAAATGTGCATCTCTTTGTTCCCCATTATGACGGATAAGGCCCCCAAATTGACAATTTAAAATATTAGCCCCCGAATTTCGGACGAGGCGCCACCCTGCAAAAGGACCCGTTTTTGTTTTGTATTGTTTTTTTTGGGGGGGGGGGGTGGGGGAAGTCGTCAGGTATAGAAGGCCTAATTCTCCCACTATATATTTTTCGTTGGACTTGGGCTGTATGAAATATTGATTCTGCTCATGAAGAGAATCAAACGCGGTGAAAAAGTGCACCCCGCCTATATACACTTTCCGAACTTGCAATGTTCCCGCGGTCTTCCCACCTCCACTCTGTGATATTATTTATCAGTGATATTTGGGTTTGCTTAAAGAGCTGAAATTTTTGCGATGGTTTTATTTTCGCGAATTTCGCGAGTCAAACCCAAGCGAATTAAAACTTCCACTTCTGTTTTATAATAATATCAACATTATGAAAATCGCGAAATTATCCCCTCGCGAATCATTTCACCCAGTATGACCCAGACCAAAATAACACTCAGTAAAGTTTCCTGTTTTTCTACATGTTTGTTGGTTTTTGTTTTTAAAAAGAGAAAATTGGATAAAACAATATTTTCAAATTGTTAGAACTTTGCGAGTTCCGTTTAATATTCGAAGAATACGTAAAGTTGTTACTTCTATGACGATTTGAACAAAAAGAGAAATTCTCCTGCAATCTAGGGGTGCATGATTGTGATTTGAAAGAAAGCCATTCTGGGCGCACCCCTCCCCCTCAGAAATGTACCCCGCATCCGCATTACGAAACCTATTGAAAATGTATCGGACGCACGTGTCGTATGTTGTATAGACATATTATATACCTGACTGTGGATGTCCCGCCCCCCGAGACCAGGAAAATATTTAGACTAGTCTATAGTAATCAGCTGATTTAACAGTACACATGTCCTGGTTTGATTTTCTAGGTCACTTGTCTAATTTGGCTTACACGATTAACCTACCACGAGACTTCAAAAATGATCAAAACTCTGACTCAGGCCCGTAACTAGGATTTTTGCGGGGGTTCAACATTGGAAAAAAGTGGACCTTTCTGAGGGAGCGAATCGACCGAGTAGGGGTGTCGGGTCAGGGGGTGTGCCCCTACAAGGGTGTGGGCATGAGCGTATAGTCAGAATTATTTGACAGGGGGTGGGTCAAATGTGAAGCTCGAACATATAATACCACATGTGTAAGATTCCCAATACTGCGAGCGAGCAAAGCGAGCGAGAGAAAAATAAAAATATACTTTTAAATGGCAAACTTTTATTGCATTAGTCACCAATAGGTGAAATGTAAAGCTATATCTCCGGTCATCTAGCTGCCATATGCAGGCATCATTCATATTAAAGTTTTTAGGAAGTGAAGCGAACGGGGGGGGGGGGGGCACTTTGCTGTTGTTCGTTTATGGAAAGGTAACCCTAATATCTGGGCGCTATGGTGATAGGGCAGTGACGTGCCGAAATTGTCATGACATTGAATATTTCATTATGGACCCTTGCTGCATGAAACATCTCGTTTACAAGGTTTGCGAGCGAGCGAAGAGAAATGCAATTTACTTTGCTATTGCATATTTCAATATAAAAAGTGGACCAAACAAGTATTCGGGTTCCATGGCGATAGGGCAACGACGTTTCTAAGATTTGCGAGCGAGCAAAGCGAGCGAAGAAAAATGCACTTTAATATATTGTTGCTCATAACATTTCAATATAGAAAGTAAGGTAACCATAATTTCTGGGCGCCACGGCGATAAGGCAGACGTGCCCGAAATTGTCATAACATTGAATATTCATAGACATTTTTTTATTACAATAACATACTATGGAAATATTCTCGCTGCCTGAAACTCGTTTCAGAATTTTGTGAATGAGCGAAGCGAGCGACGGAAAACGCACTTTACCATCTCCCAAATGTTTCCAAAACACCCCAAGTGTTATATTGGGGCATCTTGTTATTTCTGATTATAGTTTCCAAGAAGTCGATGTTCTTAAAATACTCCCATGGCACTCCGGTTGAACAGGCTGTATTAGAGGGCCATGATTTAAGGGCCTGAATGACTAGACCGGATCCGCCAGGAGTATTCAACTTGAGAGCGGGAAAATTGTCCATTTAAAAGTGAACAGACACATTAAATACCCCTCTCTTTTCCAGTAATATTTTGAATCCTATACAGTGGTAGTATATGTTCGGGCTTCACATTTCACCCACCCCTGTCAAATAATTCTGACTACGCTCATGCCCATACTCTTGGAGTGGTACACCCCCTGACCCGACACCCATACTCGGTCGCTTCGCTCCCTCAGAAACGTTCACTTTTTCCAATGTTGAACCCCCGCCCCCGCACAAATCCTAGTTACGGGCCCGAGTATGGTTTCTATATTTCACTTTTATATTCCATTACCACAGATTTCATTTGAGTCTTCTCATAATTGTCACTGCTTAATTATCTTCCCACGTTATCTTTGTATGGTGTTTTAAGCAATCTATCTCCTTGTATTGTCAGGATTTCCTGTCCAATCTAACACTTCTCAAAGATCACAATACCCTTCATTTTCGTCCTATAGTCTGATAGGAATCAATAATCATCCAAATGTCAGATGTCTAAGAAAGTTTAATAATTAAAAATGTCATTCAACAGTTTCAATGGTCAATCAACTTCAACATATCTCCATTCCATTTTCGTCAGATTTCATTCGAATTCATCCGACCTGGCAATCCGCTGCAAAATTTATCATCAAATCCATCTTTGCATGGCAAGTGGATTTCAAGAAATTGTCATTCAAATTCGTCACATAGACAAGACCTTACAACGAGCGGGTGACGATTTTGAATAACTCTTTGAACTCTTTCAGTCTTTGACAAAATTGATAGCAAAATGAAAAATAAATTCCCAAAATGAATGGCCAAAGAGGTATGTTGACTTGGCCTTATTATTAAGTTGCAGGACAAATTAAAGCAAATAAAAAAGTGTTCAAATTGATTGGAAAACCGGTATTATCTCACATTAATTTCCACTTTCCTTCCTCTCTCCCCCCTTTCACGTGACCCCTTGTGCGCCCCTCCCCTATTTAAGCCAGTTGGTATGAACATTTTAAAAAAAAATTAACCTAAAATTCACTATTCTCATGTCACTTTGGATAATTTTTTCGCCTTATGATTTCTGCTCGCCAGCTTGGGGACGATACTACAAACGAATTTGAATAATTCTTTGAATGACGCTTTGAAAAAAATCGATTTCAAATGGCATAATGTACAAATTCGAAAATGAATGGTGAAATACGACATTGATTAATTATAGATTTGCCAGATTAGGAAGTTACGGGACAAAATCCAAATAAAATGTATTAAAATAGACGGAAAGACCGATATTTTATCACGTTATTTTCCATTTCCATTATCTCTCCCCTCGCTTCTTTTTTTTTTTTTTTTTTTAAGCGGACCTCTGCTCGCCAACGGTAGGGGGGGGGGGGGGGGGTTCGTTCGAACCCCCTGAACCCCCCACCCCACCACCCCACCCCCCTAGTTACGGGCCTGTGACTCATAATCTATTCTTAGTCATAGTGTATCTCGACACATGGGCTAATACTGTTAAGCGTAGTATTACACATTGACGCCCCGGCGCGCCGCCAATGGCTATGTATCATTGACATTGTAGAGGCAATATAACAATTATGTTAATCTTAGTCCTAGTACTCCTAGACCTGTTACTCTTGCCGCCGCCTATTGGTCATAATAATACCATAACAAATTAGTTTTACAAGCACAATGAAATTTGCATCGTCCAAGTCAGAAAAAAATTCTGCCGTACACAACCCACCGGGCAAGCAACGCGAGGTCTGCCGGAGATCACGGGCGAAGGACCCTTGGTTGTTCCGTCAGCGTGTGCTTCTTGCCACTGAAACAGGGTTGCGCGATAGGATAAAAAGGCGTCTTAATTCCGGTAAAATATCAGCTTTCATCTTTATATATGCACAATTCATTGTCATAGAATGCTACTTACATTAGAATTTTACATAATTATTGTTATGATTAATTAAAAAATATTGACATCGTCATATAATATTAATAAAACGGAGGTACTTACCTCATTTTTCCAGTCATGCTTTCAGCGATATCAGCTAAACACTCTTTATGTTACGGGGCCCAGGTCACGCCAAACAAAAATAAATAAATACAAAAATCCTAGCTATGCCACTTGCCCTTTCGTCCCGTGTATTTTAATGCATAATTATTCAATTCTCCTATTTATTGTGCACAAATAATGATTTCCTTGTCAAAAGCTTTTTTTAGATACTGTTTTATTATATTTTCTACATCTTAGACAAAAAAAAAACGGAAAAAAACAAACAGCAAGAGTACATTTTTCAAAAATTTCTAAAACGTCTGTTACAAAAGTCTATTCAACACACCCATTCGAGGAAAGCCCCCCCCCCGGTTGTCTCGAAGTGGCGCGTTCATTGAACTTCTCGCTGGGAATGCGTCCATTCGATTTAACCAGGGGGAGCTTGTCTCGAAAGGGTGTGCCCGTTCCCGCTCCCATCCCGCTCCCGCAACCCACCCATTCGAGGCAAGCCCTGCGGTTTTACCCCCGTGATAGTCTGCGATAGCAAAAACATAAAAAGCAGACATAATTGAACGTGTGTGCACGAATATGTGCGATATCCTGTGAATTTTGCTAGCGTATTTCTGTGCGGATTGGGTATTTTTTTTTTTTTTTAAATCAGACTATTGTAGTGGTAGAACTGCAGCGTGTGAGAGTGGCTCAACTCTTCAAGTCGCTGCATTTAATTCAATATACTGCGATAAATCATATATACCTACCTATTATGCCTGTAGTCTTGACTACGGGACCCCTTCGAGAATTTATCACACATGAGTCACAATATTGTGCGCACCCCCCGTAATCCTATTGTCCCCTTCGCCACTCACGCGCGTCAACACGCTACGGCCATCTTCCTCTTTCTTGCTCACCCCCGACGAGATAGGACGTATAGTCACAGCGCTCCTGAAATCAGGTCGTATAGTATCTTTTAGGTGCGCTTTTTCGCATAGTTAAAGCACTTTTAGGTACCTATATTCACTTAGGCTTCTTACGGAAAGTTTTTACATCGGCGGGCCCTCGGCGGCGCCGATTGATTCAGCGCGCCTGCGGAGCGGCTTTGTTCTCAACACGCCGACTGAGCGATGCGGCGGAAGATCTATTTATCTCGTTTAGCGGGTGGATCGCCGTAAACAAAAGCTCGCCCTAATCCCGCTGAACGGCGACTTCTTAGAGTCGCCGATGGATATGACAAGATCCGGGAGAAAATCCCGCTAATTGGCCTTTTTAACTTTGGCCGCGGTGAAAACGGTGACACTACTTTCCGTAAGTAGCCTTAGATTATAGTACTTTGTGTTTTAGTAGTCACTCTTGCCGATTGCAAGGGATTTTTGATTCCCTTTCTTGGCATTTATTTTTCTCTTTCACGGTCAGCCCCACGTAGATATTTCTGTGTGTTTGCGGGTGTTTCCGTTTGTCACCGAGCCTTTGGGTTCGGTGTTTGTTCTTACGGTTTTTTGGCTGTGAAAATTCTTTTGTGCGTATCTCTTTTTGAAAAGTATACTTTATTGCAGTGGTATGGATTCGGAAGAAGAAGCAGCTAGGTCAAGGAGACCTGCTTCTTCCGAAGAGTCGTCTAGCAAGACGACTCGGCCTTCCAGAACTCTCCCGAGTACTTCGGTACATGGGGGAGGGAGGAGGGCTAAGGGTAAGTTGCCTAGTGGTGTTTCCTTGCAGAGTTTGCCAGTCTCGGAGCTTGCGGCTTCGGGACGGGTGGCGTTAACTGAGTCGGGATTGTCAACTCCGAAGCCCGTGGTTTCGGGGTGGGTGGCGTCAGATTCTAGTGGTTTGGATATCTCGAATCCAATCCCCCGGTCGCTGAGACCAGAGGGGGGGGGGGGGGGGGCGGTTGTTTCCCGTACGGTAGCGTTCACTCGCTCTGATCCGTTAGGGGAGACGCGCCCCACTACTGCAGGGCAACCCACGGGCTTAGTCCATGTTGGTCTGGGTTCTCAAACCCTAGCCCCCGGCAAACGCCATATGGGGGAACGAGTACTTCCTGGGCTGTCTACATTGCCAGCTAATGGGAATGCTCGAGCTAACAATTATGGACGCTCTTCGGAGCAACAGGTGTTTTCACCTGAGTGCGTGACTACTAGTGCTCCCCTATTGCCGCTTTCTAGCGGTCCAATAGCGGGTTCACACGCCTTTAGTAGTCATCGGGCACATACCGAGTCATCTCGGTCTGCCCCCGCACTGGGAGCTTTTAGCTCCCAACCCATGGCTACTGCATCTTCTTGCTTAGCCAATATGGGTGATTTGGGCGATTCTCTAGGCTTACGCCATGAGCGCTCCAATCCCTTTATGGGAAGTGAACGTCCCTCCGCGGAGGGATCTTTTTGTGTTTCCGAAGCGGCTTCGGAGATCCGAACGAATCCGATTAAGCGTTCTAAGAAAAGGGTTTCGGCTACGACTCTTGTCGAGCCAGCCAAGAAAAAGGCCAAGAAGAAGGCAAAAAGTGGCAAGGCTTTGCCGGCCTCTCGCCCGTCTGGCCTGGCTAACCCAGCTAGCTCCTCTCAAGCTGACATGTTCAGCATGATGCGGGCTTTTGCTCAGAATCAGGGTTGGTCCTTTGTACCGGCTACTTCAACCCTGACTTCTGTCCCTATTCAGGGGTCTCGCTTTGAGTCTAATCAGCCTTTTGTGATTGATTCGTCTTTATCTGAGTCGGATTCGCATGTGCCTCCTATTCCCGCGGCCCTTGGGGCGCCGCCGGACGAGGAGACTTTTGTTGAACCATGCGGGGCTCTGCCTGCTGAGGCCTTTGTTAGCGTTCCTTTGTCTCATTCCACTCGGGTGGAACCAGATTTGGAGGTGGCCTCTTAAGCTTCCGTTTCTGAATCGCTTGGGCAGGCGGAGTCTCAATCGCTCGCCCTCTGTGGGGTGGAAGCGATTGCTTTGTTGTCCAGATATCTCCCTGAATTTCAGTCAACCCGCGCGCAGGGTTCGACTTCGCATTGGTTTAAGCAGCAGGATTCCTCTGAGGGTATTGCTCTTGAGGAGGATTTCGAGCTGGAGTATGACCGCATTGAGGCCGCGCTGTTGGTTAAGCGCTCTAATGCGGTTAAGGGTAAGGCTTTCGCCTTCTGTTCTCAGGACCAAGACAGCTTTTTCAAGGCTAAGACTCTTTCTCCTGAGATTTTAGAGGTTGGGCGTCGCTTGCGGGCGACTAATCCGCTTAGCTCCGCTGCGTTCAAGGCGGAGGATAAGTTTTGGTTTAATATTGAAAACGAGGTTAGGTCAGGTATGCGTTTGGCGGCTTTTCAAGGGTTTCTCTCCGACCTTAGGTCCAGGGCGGAGGAGTTGAATGTTACTGATGGTGACAAGCTGATTATTGACGACTTGCTGCATACTCTTTTTTGTCTGCAGTGGTCGCAGCTTTCCACCGCATCTGCTTCGGCTTCGTTCCGTCGCAGGACCTTGGCTCTCTCGGCACTGGGTGTTAGAGAGTCGGGCATTGCTCAACTTCTCCGGGATGTTCCGTCTCGGGGTCCTTTGCTTTTTGGTGGTAAATTCGCTACGGTTTTTCAGAGAGAGATCGATGCGCGAAAACAGATCTCGGATAGTTTCACACTAGCTCTAAGCCAACGCGGGCCCCTGTTCGGCGTAGACCTGCTGGTCCCGTTTCGGGTCAACGCAGTCGCGTGTCTAGGGTCCCGCCTCCTGAGCCGCAGCCAGCTCCTTCTCGCGGGAGAGGGAGTCGTGGCAGGGGCATTTCGAGAGGTTCTCGTGGTAAGGCGACGGCTTCGCAGAAGGCCAAGCCTGGGTTTTGATGTTTTTCCCCGAGCGCGCTTGTTCGACCGAATGTGGTAGGTGGCCGACTTCATTCGTTTCTCCCCGCTTGGGAGGCCATCTCCGGGGACGCGTTTGTTCTCTCTCCGTCGTGCGAGACGGATTCTTCATAGATCTTTGCGCTTCGCTCCCCGGAGGGGCTATAAGAATTCGGTCACCTCCCATGTCTGCCCTGTCTCGATCTCATGCTTCAAAGGAGATCGAGTCTCTTTTGGAAAAGAGGGCTATAGAAAGGGTAAGAGACAGGCCGTCTCTTTCCCTTTCTCCAATTTTTGTTATTCCCAAGCGCTCGGGGAAAACTTCGTTTGATACTGAACCTGAAAAGAATAAACAAATTCATTCCTCCGGTTCATTTTCGGATGGAGACTCTAGCCTCCATTCTTCCGTTGATCAAAAGGGAAGGCTACGCGGTCTCGATAGATCTCAAGGACGCGTACTTTCACATTCCCATTCATCGCGCATCCCGCGATCTTCTGGGGTTCTCCTTCCTCTCGGAGACTTATCGTTTTCGTGCTCTTCCCTTCGGGCTGCGCCCGGCCCCTCAGGTTTTTACTCAAGTTGTAGCGGTGCTAGCGGCCTCTCTGAGGCGTTGCGGCCTGCGGTTGTTTTGTTACCTGGACGATTGGCTTCTCCTTGCGGAGTCGCACAATCGTTTGTTGGACGAGACTCGTTTGCTCGTCTCTCTCTTACTCAAGACTTAGGTTTCCTAATAAATTGGGAAAATTCAGAGTTAGTTCCCACTCGCAGCCCAGTTTTTCTAGGGGCGGTGTTAGACATACGGAATCAGTTGGCTCGGCCCAGTCGAGATAGGATTCTCACCATTGTCTCTGCGGCTCGCAAGCTCTTGCTGGCCAGAAGAGTCACGGCCAGACAGTGGCTTCAGTTTCTAGGTTATCTAGCCAGTCTAGTCGATGTTCTAGAGGACTGCCGGCTCCTCATGAGACCCTTTCAGAGACATCTCCTCAGGTTCTTCAAGCCGGGAAAAGACTCTCTTTTGGTCTGGATTCCAGTACCAGTAAGGATCAAGTCTCTTCTCTCTTGTTGGACGAGCGAGGTGTTTCTCGCTCGAGGCAGGTCCTTCACTGCCCCTCTCCCGTCGATATCGGTTTCGACGGACGCCTCTCGGTTGGGGTGGGGAGGACACTGCAACGGCAGCACGGTTGCGGGGGATTGGTCTCATCTTGGGACTCTTCCTCATATCAATGTCCTGGAGTTTATGGCAGTTCTGTTGACCTTGCTCCATTTCAGAAGTCGACTTCTCAGTCGTTCGGTTCTGATTCTCACGGACAATGTTACTGTGGCGGCATATATCAATCGGCAGGGAGGCACTCGTTCGGTTGCCCTGAATGCCCTAGCAGCTCAGCTGTGGAGATGGTGTCGTCGCATGGCAATCACACCCGTGGCCTCTTTCATCCCCGGTCGGGAAAACCTCATTGCGGATTTTCTGTCTCGGGGCAGGTATCTTCCATCGGAATGGATGCTCCATCCGGAGGTCTTTTGCCGCATTCGCAGTCGCCTAGGTCCACTGGAAGTGGATCTATTTGCGTCGGTGCTAAATCACCAGCTGCCGAAGTATTGCTCCTGTGTTCGCGATCAGGGAGCATGGGCTCTCGATGCTTTCTCCCTCAGCTGGGAGAACCTTCAGGGATTCGCCTTTCCTCCCTTCCAATTGATTCCGCGTGTCTTCCGGAAAATCAGGGAAGATCGGGCGCGGGTGCTTGTAATAGCTCCCTTTTGGCCCCGGAGGAATTGGTTTCCAGAACTTACGAGCCTCCTAAGGGCTCAACCGTTCGTTCTCCCGTTAAGAGCGGATCTGGTGTTGCAGCCCCTATCGGGGATTCTTCACCACAGTCCGGAGTCTCTTCATTTGACTGCTTGGCCCCTGTCAGGGAATCTGCAAGACAGTCGGGTCTCTCTGATAGAGCCGCGGACTTTTTAATG
The DNA here is from genome assembly GCA_025617745.1 of Heliocidaris erythrogramma. Taxonomy (NCBI): domain Eukaryota; kingdom Metazoa; phylum Echinodermata; class Echinoidea; order Camarodonta; family Echinometridae; genus Heliocidaris; species Heliocidaris erythrogramma. The sequence goes on along the minus strand of CM046873.1, from coordinate 34,632,386 downwards.
TCCAGTCGTAGGGTTTCTACTAGGGAAATTTGCAATTCCCGTCTCTCGGTCTTTTTCCTTTGGTTCAAAGAGAGAAATCAAACCCCTTCTAAGGCTCCTATTGGTTCAATTGCGGATTTCTTAATCTTGTTATTTGACAAAGGGAGATCTATCTCTACTATCCGAGGCTACCATTTGGCGATCGGGGCCATTCATTCGGGTTTCTAAGATGTTTCGGGGATTTCCAATTCCCCGCTACTAAGTGGTTTGATTCGTTCGTTCTTTCTGAAACGACCTTCTTTTTCTAAGTTAGTGCCGTCTTGGAGTCTGCCTAAGGTCCTGGAGGCCTTGGCGAAACCTCCTTTCGAACCGTTAGGTGAAGCTTCGCTTCATCATCTTACGGTTAAGACGCTCTTTTTGGTAGCTATTGCCTCTGGGCAGAGGCGCAGTACTCTTCATGCTCTGTGTCTTACTCCTGGTCATGTTCGCTGGGAGAGAAAAGGCGTTAGATTGATTCCTAGGGCTTCTTTTATTGCCAAGAATCAGACAGCTGCCTCTGGCCCTGTTGAGATTTTTCTTTGTCCGCTTTCTGACTTTTCTTCGGTGCGTGAGGACAAAGTTTGGTGTCCTGTAAGGGCTCTCAAATGGTATATTGATAAGACTAAGTCTTATCGTAAGGATGATCAGTTGTTCCTGATCACTAGAGAGCCTTTTTCTCCTGCCTCTCTTGATTCCATCTCTAGGTGGATCGTTGAAGCTATTAGGGCCACTGGCACAGAGGCTCTTTTATCCGACAGTAAGCCTCGTGCTCATGATACTCGTAGTGTCAGCACTTCTTGGGCTCTGTTTCAAGGTGTGGCGCTTGTTGATATTTTGAAGGCTGCTTATTGGCGTTCGTCCAATTCCTTCATTTCTTGCTACCTTAGGGATGTTCCCGCAGGTGAAGCTTTGTTTGCGTCAGCCACCTTGAAGGCCGCTGTGTCTTCTTTGTAGTCTTTGGTGTAATCCTATTCCCTTCTGCTCGAAACATATATACCTACCTATTATGCCAGACCAGCGCCAACTCAAAGACCGGGAGGCATGATTTATTGCAGTAAATTTGTAAAATCAGCACTGATATTCTTATTTACTATATAAATCGATATACCTACCTATGACCCTCCCTCCTTCCCCGCACCTTGCAAGCAACATGTTTCTTCTTGGGGTTGCTCGCAAAAGAGGAAGATGGCCGTAGCGTGTTGACGCGCGTGAGTGGCGAAGGGGACAATAGGATTACGGGGGGTGCGCACAATATTGTGACTCATGTGTGATAAATTCTCGAAGGGGTCCCGTAGTCAAGACTACAGGCATAATAGGTAGGTATATAGATTTATATAGTAAATAAGAAAATCAGTGCTGATTTTACAAATTTATCTTTTTATCCAATCCATACTTTTACAAAATATCAACATATTACCTGGGTAATAACGAGAGTAATTTAATATATCTAATACACGCATGTGGTAATAATGGATTATTCAGTACTGTATTATTCAATATTTTCTCATGAATTATAGAGAAACAAAAAGGAATGTCTTGCTACACCGTAGATTCTAGATTTGTTTATTGGAATGTGTAAAAAACACAAGGTAGGTGGATTATGCATTATTTAAGCTGACAATGTTTGCTGAATGAAAATTTCAAGGAAATTCAATTTCTTTTAGCTGAGATATGAAGAAATTTAAAAAAAAAGAAATTTAGAAAGCTTTAAAAAATGAAATGCTTTCATACACATCCAAGAATTCTTCCTGTTCTTTTAAAGTGCTGTCTTGGCTTTAGAAACACCAACACATATTTACAAACTCTTCACTTCCCCATTTATCACATTTGCATTCTAGCCAGCAGTTGAGAATATAATTAAGGTAACGTCACTGTCAACTGTGCATGTTACTCTCTAAAACCTTCCAGATACAGTGAAACCTTGTTACAAAGAGCTGTTATGACATATGGTACATGTATTATAACAAGGTGATTTGCTTAACCTAGGCTATGTTTTAGCCCTACAATAACATGATAGCCTACATATATAAATTTTGATGGGCCGAAAATGCTCCTCGTAACAAGGTTGAATGTTCTACTGTATTATCCTTTTTCACGAAGTGGCCCTGGTGTCCAAATTTGGTAAACTTTCAGTGCTCTGTGGGTCTCATGACATAATATAATAATAATAATAATAATATTGGATATTTATATAGCGCTCATATCCACCATGTATGGTGCTCAAGGCGCTCCAATATTACCCGGCTCTAGCTAGGCTATACCGATTTCGGTGCTCACAGCATTCAAGGAATTAATTCCTGCCGGTACCCATTTAACACCTGGGTGGAGAGTGGCAAATGTAGATTAATGTCTTGCCAAAGAACAGTAGTGCCGCGCCGGGATTCGAACCCACGACCTTCCCATCTCCAGTCAAGTGTTCAAACCACTCGACTACGACACCTCTACATGACGAAGGAATGACAAAAACTAGAAAATATTAGGCTATAATTATGGCCTAATATTTTCTATGTTCGTCACCAGGGCCACTTTGTGGAAAGGTAACAATTTATATACAACAGTTCATAGACTATTGCAGTTTTAAAAAAAGATATTAAAGGGTAACTAAATTACAAATGCGTGTTGACTTCTATTGATTTGTAATGATTTATATATATCACATAATTAATTATCTTAAGAGTTTTGGATGTAAATATTTATGATATATGTTAGAATAATTTCTAAATTATTTTTGTCTTATGTGTTAAGCCCCACCCCTTAAATCTCCAATCAGATTCTGGTTGTGACATCGTCAGTCAATCATCATTAACCTAGAGTCCTGTGAACAAAAGACTTGCATGTCCTCTTTACAATAGTGCTGCATGGTCCATACAATAGCCAACTCTGAAGTAGGCAAATACAATGAGCACTTGCTATATCAGAAATGCCCAAGCAAAGCCTGGAAAAGAAAGGATGTTAAGTGCTATTGTGAAGAGGATGTCCGTTGACTGGAAGTGACATTCCAAACTATTTTGTTCACTGGACTCTAGGTTAATGATTGACTGATGTCAAAACCAGAATCTTATTTTAGAGATTTTTCAAGGGGAGGGGCTTAGCACATAAGACAAAATACTTTTAAAAATATTCTAAAATATATCAAATATTTACATCAAAAAGATAACCACCCTCTAGGACAAGTACCCCCCGGATAACTACCCCCCTGACAACTACCCCCTAGGACAACCACCCTCTAGGACAACTACCCCCCAGACAACTACCCCCCAGACAACTACCCCCCAGGACAACTACCCCCTAGGACAACTACCCCCCAGGACAACTACCCCCTAGGACAACTACCCCCTGGGACAACTACCCCCTGGGACAACTACCCCCTGGGACAACTACCCCCTGGGACAACTACCCCCTGGGACAACCACCCCCCGGGACAACCATTGCAGTAAATTTGTAAAATCAGCACTGATTTTCTTATTTACTATATAAATCTATATACCTACCTATGACTTTCCCTCCTTCCCCTCACCTTGCAAGCAACATGTTTCTACTTGGGATTGCTCGCAAAAGAGGAAGATGGTCGTAGCGTGTTGACGCGCGTGAGTGGCGAAGGGGACAATAGGATTACGGGGGGTGCGCACAATATTGTGACTCATTTGTGTTAAATTCTCGAAGGGGTCCCGTAGTCAAGACTACTGGCATAATAGGTAGGTATATAGATTTATATAGTAAATAAGAAAATCAGTGCTTATTTTACAATTCCATTTGATTAATTTCAAGCCAAAAACACCTTGCAAAGGGCCCAGATGACAGTGCATTAAGCAGTGTTTTAGAGCAATAGTAGTTTCCTTGTGTTTTGTACACAAACGTCATACAGTCCAATTTCCCCCTAAGATCGGCTGAATGTGAAGTAAAACACTATCTGAAGAACTACATACAACAAATAATAAAGACTCACGGCAGATCACTTTGGACAGCATCAAGGAACCAATCCTGGTCTTGTTCCCTCTCCCTCTCCAATTAAGCTGGCCTGCAAAGCGGTCAGTGAAGACTCTACAGAGAATTCTTATAACTGCGTCCCGATGGGTTGCCCCACCCAAGGTGCCCAGGACCAGTACCTGTGGATAAAATATATTCAAGTTATTAAATGTTGCACCTCGTAAAGGCATAATCATGTACATGTATTAATGCGGAAATAATAAAGATGCACTCAAATAAATAATAAATGAAACTATCCAAAATGAAAATAGCAAGACCCCAGATTTGATTATATTTCCTCAACTAAAACAATTTCCCTCAATTAATCATGTAGAATTACTATTGTTAGCTTTTTGGTTGTGATTGTTTTGCAGATCATATTTTGTTAACCCTAAAATAGCTGGGTCTTTTGGACCCAATTCACAGCCGAGGGGGGGGGGGGGGGGGATTCCGCCCCCCCCCCCCCCCTCGCCAATCGGCGAACAAATTTTCCCGCAAAATTACCGCGCGAAATGTGGAGGGGGCGGATTCCACCCCCCCCCCCCCCCCCCCCCCGGTCCTATTAGGGTTAAAGGTTAACATTCTTACCAACTTTCGTCGGCACTCCTGATTTTGCAACCTTTCCTCCAGCTCTAGGAGCTCATCTTGAGCTGATAGAGGAATGGCGAAGTCCTCCTCCTCCACGTCATGAGCTGCCTCACCCACAGAGCTCTCCATCTTTTGCAGCAGGAGAGTGTTCTGCCGAACCTGCTGCTTTATTTCCACCAGCATTTTGATAATGTTGGTGAAAGTAGTTTGATATGAAAAGAAATTATCTTGTGGAACTCTATCATGAACAATAGTTACAGGTTTCCTTCTATATCAATAGCGTGGTATAGGAACAGAAAATATTAAAATTCTATCTCAAGACAAAGGTTCTACAACTTTAAAGTAGCTTAATGGTCTTCACAGTCACACAAATTTTTGGTAGTTCTATAAACTGCAAGGAGCAAGAAAGAGCAAATGTCTGATTTGCGTCAGTATAAATATGTTCTGTCCACCACCAACAAGCTACACTTGCAAGAGTTAACATGTATTTGGCCCATAACAAGATTTTTAAAAACATTCTCGATATTTGATATACATGTACTTCTGAATAGATCCATTCCAATACATGTATACATGTTGTTTTAGCCAAGGCAGGCAAGAAAAGTAGCCCCTACATTTTCCGGACTAGAAAAATGTATCAAGCCATCCACAGAGAGAAATTCCTATGATACATACCATTCATTGTTGATGTTAAAGCTGTTGAAGAAGTTGCCGGAGGGCGAGTCCTTGAGGTTGAAGGGGTTGATGGGGTCAAGTCTAAACTCTGGGCAGGGTTATGCGCAGTGCGGACTGGCGGGGATGGCTGGGTAGAACGGACAGGTGTTGAACGAAAGCTGAACGCTGGGGATGAGGGAATGGTTCCGGCTGGATTTGAAGGTTCGGCAGCTGTTGCGGCTTTATCTGGAAACTGGGACAGCTGGAAGCTTGCTGCAAGTGGCTTACTCCTCGTCCGAGCTGCTATGGTATCTTGAGGGAGGACTGAATATACATGATATAATGACATGAGAAAATGACATGACATAAAATTTTTAAGCAAAGTTATTATATTTCTACATGTTAACGAAACCCTTCCCACAAAGAAAATTGCCCTTTGTCAAAGTAGAAAATTAAGGTGGAATTTACATTGAATTCATATTTCTTGTACATTGGGACACCTACTTTTGTTTTATCAAAAATATTAACCCGAATCTTGCTAAATTTCGCTAGCACCAGACAATTAAAAAAGTGAATTATCTATGGCACACCCTGTAGTATATTTTTTAAAATATGGTAAATTTACGAGACCGGCCAAGGAACTGATAAAAACGGATCCACCTCAGTTAATTGTATTAACAAAGCCTATAGTTATAAAAGTGATTTTCAAAAATGTAACGTGATATCACAAAGTCAAAGTATTCAATTGTTTGGAAGGGGTGGGATACAAGCATTAATCATATATGAAGTATTGAACAACAATTGACAAAAAAATGTTGTCACATGCGTATACACATGCATGTACAGTCCTTAATTTTGTTTTGCTTTTTCAATCGGTGAATGATTAAATGATCGTACTTGGGTATTACTTTGATGTACTTAGTTATTATCTACATGTTTAAGTAAATGTGGGTTTAACTTCATTTGCATAACAATAGAAATATTGACATTTTTCTTTTTTGGGCTGTTTGCAATTATTTGATAATTTTTTTTTAATGTAAGAATTCTCGCTTAGAACATGATGAAATCTAATGCATTGAATGCTGTTATTGCAAACAAAGCATTCGTAATCAATATTAATGATTAATGTCGGAGTTAGGTTAATGTTAAGAAAGCCGTGAAAATAAAAATGTATTTCTTTTTTATGCAAATGAGATGAAACTGGAAATATATATATTTTTTTTTTAAGACAATGTAAAGTATCAAATCAATGCCTGATTGCTACCACAAATATTTAATTTTACAAGAAAAATGCATAATTAAACAAAAAATGGGGGTGTTAATACAGTCAACTCCGGCTAACTCGACTCCGCTAAAGTCGAGTTTGCACCTATCTCGATGAGAAAAAAGGTCCTGATTTTTCTCCATAGACTTACGTGTGTTATCTTTTTTTTGTATTCAGTAGTTTTTATTTCTCAAGAACTTCAATTTCAACAAAATGAATGAAATACATATAAAACCTCAATTTTCCAACAAAATGAACTACGTATAAAAATTCAATATTTCATAAACAAATTTACAAATACAATGCCACCTCATATTATATATGTATATTTTTACAAACATGTCCTCTCAAACATAATATTATACTTTTCAATTGTCATCTATCAATATAGAAAAAACTAATTAAAGAAGACAAATCTTTCCAGAATATACAAAACAGAATATACAAATTGAAGCCCTGAGTAATCCTTTTATTAAAACTCCCCACTTCACCCTCGACTCCCACCCCCCTCAGTTCCCTCCTCTCTAACCACCGGACAAACAAGGTCCTTCATCCCCAACCCCAACCCCTTTCCTCCTCCCCACCCGTCCCTTGAAGTTCTACCTGTGTGGGGATGAAAAGCATGAAATTTTACTGACTATCCTACTCCATTATAGAAAGTATAAAATAACTGAAAGTGAAAAGTTTTAACATAAAGGTTCAGCCTTTGTACTTTGCTCCATATCAAGCTCTCCATCTAGCTCTCCCCCAAATTTTCCCAATTTTCCCATTTTCTTAAATGTAAGGCATATTTATTTCTTCCTACTGCCAATTTTCTTTCCTCTCTTTCTTCTTCTCTAAACGTGCATTTTATTTTATCTATATTTATTTCTGACGTTTTTTTCTCTTCCCCTAAATACCAAGTATTTTACTAGAATTATAAAATGATTAACCAATTGTTCTTTTCCTTGTTCCCGTAATTTTATCCCAAATAATATTTCTTTCCAACTTAAATTAGTCAGAGATATGAAGTTAAAAATAGTATTACAGTTTCTCCATATTAATCTCACTCTTTCGCATTCAAAAAATAAATGACTGTAAGTCTCCTTCTTTTTTATAGAAGCTACATAAATTTGAATCAACCATTCCGAATAAATGTAAATGTTGATTTGTGTAAATAATACCGTGCATCAATTTGAATTGGAACTCCCTAAGTCGGCTATTGAGTGTACACTGTCTTGGTCTTTTAAAAAGGATTTCTATATCTTTATCTGCAAGTCCATAATTACATCTTATTCTTGTGAAAACACTGGGAGCGGCCGATTTCTTGGAGAGAAATTCCCTATAGATTTGTTTTGAATTAATATTAGCTATTGATACATTTTTTTTACCGATTAGAAAAGCAATATCCCTATCATCAGGAACAGTATCGCCATCTTTATTTATGTTTCTTTTCCAGCTAAATGGAAGCGTCTTATAAATCATCTGTATCAATTCAAAATCCTTTACGTTTAAACCTCGCTGTTTAAAGTATGTGTATAATCGTAAGTTCCCATTATGATCCATTATATGTTTTACTCGAAATATTTTTTTGTCAAATAGATTTTTATCAAATATACACTTCCCTTTGATTCTTATGAATTTATTATTAAAAATTATTTCATTTCCTTTGTATGGTTCACAATTCGTTCGGAAGTTTCTGGTTTCCATCCATACTTCCAATATATCAGTATAAAATTTTGGCAGCGTTACGTTCAATAAACCCAATAAATAATCACATGAGAAAATGAGATTTCCTCCTAAATGTTTTGTAACATAATTAAAATACTGCTTCCATTTCATATCATTTTTTTCCATAAGTTTCTTGACCCACATAACCCTCTGGGCTTTAATCAGTAATTCAAAATTCATCATTTTTAGACCTCCGAAGTGGTAATCTAAATACATTGTGTTTTTATGAATTTTATTTCTTCCTTTCCACAAAAATTCAAAAGTTATCTTATCTAAATGTCCATTTTGGGACCGGTGTGAGGGATGCTGCATAAATAAATTTAGAATATACAAACAACTTCAATAACTGTATTTTCCCCATCATTGTTAGGTCCCTTTGCTTCCACCAACCCAAAAGCTTTTTAATTTTACTTAATATCTCCTTGTAGTTCAAACTTTCTTTTACTTCTATATCTAAGGAAAATACAACACCTAATATTTTTACAAAATCAACTTTTTGACCTAGGGGCATTCCATAAGACTTCCCATGCAAGGATCCTAACAAAAGAATTTTTGTTTTCTCCTTGTTAATTTGAAGTCCGGAAAGCATTCTGAAATTCTCTAATAATCTAATTACTCTTAAAATGGAAACTTTATCTTGAACAAAGAGGGTCATGTCATCCGCATACATGACTTGCTTAACCTCATCCTTTCCGAAACAAATACCTTTGATTTCCCTATCATGTCTTATATTATGGGCTAATATTTCTATACATAAGATAAATAAATAAGGAGAGAGGGGATCTCCCTGTCTTACGCCTCTTTGTACTTCAAAATACCCCGTCGACATCCCTCCATTAAAAATACAACTTTGTGCATTTTTGTATAGAACTTCCACCCATCTGCGAAATTCCGGGCCGAAGTTATAAGAGCATAATACTTTATTTAAAAAAACATGTGACACCGAATCAAATGACTTTTGAAAGTCAACTGCAATTAAATACCCTGGCAATTTATATTGAGACGTGTGGAAAATCACATCGTCTATTATTCGAATCGCTTCTCCTATAGTTCTACCGTTCATAAACCCTATTTGATCTGTTGAAATTATATTTTCCAAAACTCCTTTTATTCTTGTAGCTATTACTTTTGAAACAATTTTATAATCAATATTTAATAAAGATATTGGCCGATATTTTTTTAGTAAATTCGGATCTTTCCCATCTTTGGCAATCAGAATGACTACTGCTTGTTTCTGTGAAGCTGATAGTTCACCTGACTTAAAAGCATCATTTAAGGCCCCTAATAACATATCTTTTATTTCTGCCCAGAATGTAATATAAAATTCGACTGTTAGTCCATCATTTCCAGGTGACTTGTTTTGTTTCATTCCTTTTAGCACTGCATAACATTCCCCTTCTAATATTCCTCCTTCACAATTTTGTATACTCTCCCTTGATAAAGACGGTAAATTTTTGAAAAAATCTGTGTCTGATACATTTATGTCTTCATTTATCTCTTTAGAGTAAAGTTTTGAATAAAATATCTTAATCAAATTCAGAACTTCCCTTTCTTTATCAATCATTTGACCATCCTCAGTTACTAAATTCTTTATGACACACTTTCTTTTATTTGTTTGTAGCAATTGACTAAAATATCTTGTGTCCCTTTCCCCACTTTCATACCAAGTTGCCCTAGAACGTATTTTTATCCCTTCATTAATGTAATTATAACAAGCTACTAACTCTTCCTTTTTCTTTTTTAATGCTTCCAATTTTCTTTCTGTAACTCCTTCAGCAAGACTTATTTCTAAATCCGCTACTTCTTTGTCAAGGAGCTCCCTTTTTTGTTTTCTTTCTACAGCTAATTTCTTTGAAAAAGCTTGTGTAAAACTTCTTATTTTCATTTTCATAAAGTCCCAGAGGACTCTCTTGTCTTTAATTTCTAGTTGTAAATCTTTTTCCAAATTAATTATCTCTTCTTTCAACTGTTTAACAATCTACGTTTGTGCAAAGGCTGTTGTTGAATTTCCAATAAGATCCTTTTGATTTTTGCCCTATATTATTTTCTGTTTTGTCATAAAGAGTCAAGAGTATTGCTGAGGGGTCAGGTGCTAACGAATGAACTATCTCACACTTTGTAACCAATCCTTGCATATTGTCAGACATTAGCCAATAGTCTAATCGACTCTGCATAAATGGATTTTGTTTTGTATAAGTGTATTGTTTTTTCAGGGGATTTCTTTCTCGCCATATATCTGATAAATGAAACTCTTCCATGAACTCAGTTACTTCTTTACTAAATTTACTGATAGTTTGCAGTACCCTTCCGCTATAGTCTAAATTATTATTCATAATCAAATTGAAATCCCCTCCTATTATATGACTTTTGTTGTTAATCCTATTAAACCTCTTCCGTAAGTCTTGAATCATTTCTATTTGTTTTTTCTCTTCATCTCTCGTGGGAAAGTAAACATTACATAAGACAATTCTATACCCTTGAATTTCACAGTCTATTATTATAAAACGCCCACTATCATCCCTCTCTATTTTTATGACTTTGAAGTCCACTGAATCTTTTATTAAAATAAGAACGCCTCTACTGTGAACAGAACCGTGACTATAAAAGCATAACCCATCCCACATTGAGCTCCACCTGTCCTCTGTATCCTTTGAACTAAACGTTTCTTGAAGAAAAATAACGTCACCCCTTTCCCTGCACCATGAAAAAACCACACCCCTTTTAGTACTTTCCCTAATTCCTCTTACATTTAGCGAACATAGTTTACAATTAACATTCGTACCCATCATAGCTCTCGTAAAAGGGCTTTTGCTAAACAGTCGGGTAACGTCGCGTCGCGTTGGTAGAAATTTTCGAACATTTTTCAGGAAGGTGTCTTCAAGGGGACAAATTGAAAAAGAGTCCATCTCAGTATGATTTTTCCCGTTTTCAGGCTAAAAACGACAAACAAGGGAATAAAGAAAACAATAGGATAATGCAAAGAAAAACATGAACTATAAAGCGAGAATAGAAGGGTAGGAAGGATGGAAGAAAATATGATGAAAGGAAACAAAGAATACAACAAAAGGAAAGTTGGAAAGTAAAAATAAGTGGAAAAAACAAAGAATAACATAAAGAAAGATAGAGACATAAATGATAGAAGGATAAAGATATTAAGAGTAACATAAGGAAAGATAGAAGAGAAGATAATAATTTGAATAAAGGAATAACATAACGAAAGAAAAGATGAAAGGAAAACAAAATGATAGGATAAAAGCAAAGAATGTTTTAAGGAAAGTAAGTAAAGATGGGAAGCAGAAAATGATTTTAAAAAGAATAATATGAAAGATAGAGAGAGAAATGATAGGATAAAAAAGTTTAACTTATATAAAGAAAGACAGAGAGAGAAATGATAGAAGGATAAACATTAACGTGAGGAAGGTGGGGGAGAAAATGATAACAGGAAACAAAGAATATCATAACGAGAGGAAGGATGGAAAGATAATTGATAGAAGGATAAAAGCAAGAAATGACAAAGCAAGAGATAGAGAGAAAAATGATAAAAAGATAAATATAAACATGAAGAAAGGTGGAAGAGAAGATGATAAAAGGGAACAAAGAATAACAAAGTGAAGATGGAAAGCAATAAAAAAAAGAGGATAAAAAGAATAAATATAAACAGTAACATTATGAAAGATAGAAAACAAAATGATAAAAGCAATAAAAGAATAACGTAATGAAAGGAAAGGTGGAAAGAAAAAATTAATAAAAGGATTAAAAACTAGAAAGGCCGTCAAAGGCGGCAGACCCACGCCTTAACCCAATAGGTTTTGTTTTGTTGCGATTATTTTTGTAAGCAGTAGCCATTCAAAGGGGATAACAAGAGGCACATCTCCCCCCCCCCCCCCCCCAATAAATTTTGCCATATCCAGGTCATAGCTTTGTGTGTCCCCACCCTTGAAAAAATTCTTCTGAAAAAGATATTTTATTATTGAAACATCCCTCCCCTAAAAGTAATTGATTAGACATGTCAGAGAGCGTGGCGTGGTGAGAAAAAAAATGTTAGCAATCAGTTGTATTCAGTGTTCAGTCCAAGGCCGTACGCAGAAATTTTTTCCTGGGGGGGCAAGATGATCGCTTTCAAAGGAACCCATAACTTGAAGTCTAAAACCCGATTAAAAAAAAGTATTATTTTGAAATTTCTGGGGGGGGGGGGGGGGGGGGGGGGGGCAGGGGGGGGGGGGGGGGGGGGGGGGGGGGGGCAACTGCCCCCCCCCCCCCCCCCCCCGCTGCGTACGGCCTTGGTTCAGTCATGTCAGTGTTAGTAAATGTATTCATGTTCTATCTTTACATTGCAATTCGGGTTGTTGTTTTTTTTTTTCATTGGGCTTGGATAAAATAAATATGACGACAAAAGAAGTTGGATCTCGACTTGAAAATGACGTGCATGCGAGGCACAGAGCTTACTCACTCAGTACTACAGTCAGCCGGCCCCATGCAGGCACTTCGCGACAGTGCTGTGTATAGTTATGTACGTACACTACAGCTACTCAGCCACTCACTCAGATCAACACACGCGAACACTCGCGAGTGCGATAGACTCACTCACGTCGAACAAACGCACCAGATTTTCACCGAAAACAATTAAAATCACGTACTACACGTCCACCAGGATAAAATAAATCACAAAAACTTCCACAACAAAGTGGAAAGAACCGGGAAAATAAACAGAAATGCACAGAAGATAAGAAATAGGAGAAATTAGACGTGCTAGGCTATACGTATACCGTATACCTAGCCGCTTTCGATTTCGCAACGAGAGTACAGTTCAAGCGCGAAAAATCCCTTGTTGCTGGGATACGTTGGCTTTGAATATTCATTGCAGGCTCGTGCGGATTTGAAGTGAAATAGCAAATAATGGGTCTAAAAGTCTTCTAAAATTCATAAACCTGAAATAGATTTTTGGTGAGACGAAGTAATGAGTGTTTTGATTGACCAAAATATTTCTGCATCGGCAGGCGAAGTTTGGGGTCATCAAACTTTCTAGTTTCTATCCTGTCACTCTCTGAACTGAAGTTCCTATACTTTACTACAGGGTCAAAAGTTCAAGGTCACACAGAATTTGCAGGGGTCAACCAATCATCACCAAAATCTAATCGATTCTTTCCTGTCACTTTCTGAACATTCCCTGAAAATTTGGTGCAAATCCGTTCACCCGTTCTCTTGTTATCTTGTACACAAACAAACAAACAAACAAACAAACAAACAAAAAAAAAAACAAAACATACGGAGCCCTTTACATAACCCTGCCGATTTCATCGGCGTGGGTAACAAGTGAACTAGCAATTACGCGATGCGTAATGTCCCCGCCAGAAGTGTAGATCTGTGGAATGGCAGTTAATTTATGTAATTTCTGATAGAACCTTGAAGATAAATGTGAGAAATGAATTATCAAATTAATGTTTTATGATTATAAATGCATTTTCTGTTGATTTTGAATAAATTACAATAAATTTGCATAATTAATGAATTTCAAAATTCTTTGTTCCCTTTTATCATTTCTTGCTTTTATCCTTCTATCAATTATCTTTCCATCCTTCATCTCGTTATGATATTCTTTGTTTCCTGTTATCATTTTCTCCCCCACCTTCCTCACGTTAATCTTTATCCTTCTATCATTTCTCTCTCTGTCTTTCTTTATATAAGTTAAACTTTTTTATCCTATCATTTCTCTCTCTATCTTTCATATTATTCTTTTTAAAATAATTTTCTGCTTCCCATCTTTACTTACCTTCCTTAAAACATTCTTTGCTTTTATCCTATCATTTTGTTTTCCTTTCATCTTTTCTTTCGTTATGTTATTCCTTTATTCAAATTATCATCTTCTCTTCTATCTTTCCTTATGTTACTCTTAATATCTTTATCCTTCTATCATTTATGTCTCTATCTTTCTTTATGTTATTCTTTGTTTTTGTCCACTTATTTTTACTTTCCAACTTTCCTTTTGTTGTATTCTTTGTTTCCTTTCATCATATTTCCTTCCATCCTTCCTACCCTTCTATTCTCTCTTTATAGTTCATGTTTTTCTTTGCATTATCCTTCTATTGTTTTCTTTATTCCCTTGTTTGTCGTTTTTAGCCTGAAAACGGGAAAAATCATACTGAGATGGACTCTTTTTCAATTTGTCCCCTTGAAGACACCTTCCTGAAAAATGTTCGAAAATTTCTACCAACGCGACGCGACGTTACCCGACTGTTTAGCAAAAGCCCGTAAAAGTGGTAAAGCTGAACCAAGCGTTCTCTTATACAATTGAGCTGCTATATGGAGAGCCAGACATGCAGCATAAAAAACACTTTCCTTTGCACTCTGTTTCTTTGGATAGCGATAACTATTGAAGTGAAAGACCCTTTTATTCCTACTAATGCATTCGATGTGTTTCGGTACCCCCACACAAGTAGAACTTCCCACCCCTCCATTCCAAAACCCAAACCTCCTTCCCTCCCATCCCCAAGGAGTAAGCACTTCCTTGTCAGGAAGAAAGAGAAGGGGGGGATAACATGACTTCGAATCCCCAGACCCTTCTCCTATTAATAAGAATAAAGAAACTGACTAATATAATCATTCACTGTCATTTTACACACATACACAAAAAAAAAAAATTCTAAAGCAATTGATAAATAGAGAAAACAGGTTTGTTTTCCTGTACTCTGCAGCTAATAAATTATGGCTGAATAAAGGATTCCATTGGTAAAAATCCTTCTCCCTTTTGAAAACAAATAATAGAAGTTAAAAATATACACAGCTTCGCGCCCTTCATAATACAACTTACTGCTTATGACCAAACACTGAGCGGAAAAAAAGAACTCCAGCAAGTTTCCTTACACTTTCTATAAACGGACTATGTCATGTCAAGAAGTTTCCAGACACCTCAAAATAATTTTAAATTACACTTTCTGTTTGAATTGTGGTTACAAAAAAAAATAAAAAATCCAAAAGCCGAAAGGCAAGAGACCAGGTCGCCTAACAATAATGGCATGAATTACTCCAAAATGCCGCCAGAGTCTGTGGGATTCCTGAACATTACAAATTATGGCTCTTATATACAAGCTCATAGAATTAATTGATACAAAGTTCTTCACAAACGTCCTAGGACAATTATCATTGTTCGTCAAGTTGACAAAAGAGAGTAAAAAATGTTTCCATCTTTGAGACAATGGGAATCCCAGCAGTCTTGGCTCTTGCATAATCAGCCCTACATTGAATCAAGTTAAATGACATGTCTAAAGTTAAATGGCATGTCTAAAGTTAAATGGCATGTTACTATTCATTCAAAATAACTGTCACTATAGCCATTGATCCTACCAGAAAATGCTATAGCGGATCTTTTTGCATTGTAAAAAACCAGCATGGGTGTAACTTAATTCATCTATACCTCTTTACTTGAAGTTCAGCTGTTGTGAGGTAAACGTTATTATGCCTATTACAAGCAAATAATATACCTTTTGACACTTAAAATTCCGGAAACAAGAAAGAAAAAAAAATTGAGGTCTGTTGCCCTTAAAATGTACTGATTTTGTTAGAGGTCTGAATAAAGGCCCTGCAAATTGCGAAACTACCAAACAATACCAATGCTCAAAAGTGTACCAATGTTCCTCATAAATTGGAATAGGGCCTATTATAAATCACAGCAGTTTTTAGTTCTTGCATAATATCAGGGGCAACAACACCTCGATCAATCCTTTTTATAAGTTTCCAATCAATTATACTATGTGTTGCAATGCATTCCCAGAGTTTTATGACCTGCCATTATCGATTCAAAAGAAATCGTCATGGCTGTTTAATTAGGCACTATACATGACTGAAAAAAACCTTAATGATTGAGAATGTCTGCATGAATACCCCACAATCTTTAACCTTTCCAACTCTTTATACATACATTCCGAACTTCTATTCATTGATAGACCAATATTGACCACAGATACTTTGACCATGGTTATTAATGCTCGATCCTGTTTAATGCACAGAGCATGCTGCATACTTTGCATATAAATAATAAATCTAAAGTATCTCAATATGAATGCCCTGATATATTTTAGGGCCAAATACCAGGATGACATAGACATAAAGATACAGAGCATTCAAATTAAAAGCAGGACACAAAACTAAATTGTTTTCCATTCCTTGGACAATTCTACAACACATCACTCTTGACTCCCCCTAACATTGGTGCATGAATAATTAAGTAAGTAACGCAGGAGTAACGCACAATGCTTGTGAGGTGTCCATTCTCCTGTTACACCTAATATTACACCCTTTCTGGACAAGGAACGGACCAATGTCCGTGTACACAATAATAAATATCTGTATTATCCCAGCTTGTGATGTCAAGCACTATAATTCTAGAATGCCCAACTAATAAAATACAATTCAATACAAGCCTGATTCCGTACTGTGTAGCTCCCCCCCCCCCCCCCCCCTCTCTCTCTCCCTTGACAAATGCCACATTACATAAGAGTTAAACCAAAGACAGAGGGGGGGGGGGGGGGGGGGGGGGGACATAGACAAACATCCTTGGGATAACTGCAATCAGCCTCCCATTCACTGTAATAATCGTCCAGTACATCCACTTTATATCTAACACAGGAATGGCTCCAACCCATCCAAACATTCTCTGCCCAGCTTTTGATCTATTTAATCTTCTTCCTCTTGATATTTTTTTTTCTTTTTCAATAATATCTTATTTCATTTCTTTTCCATTAATCAACCCATAAAAATTCTGTTAATGAATTGATTCATGTTGGTCCCTTTATTTCTTACTTATTATTTTTTTTTAACCTAAAAAGCGTTTCCATTTCGATTGAAAGTTCTAAGACATTACAACGAACCACATCCCATATGTGCAATCAGGAACTCTCCAATGTGAGATTCATGGAATATGGCTCTGTTGTTCCAAATGTATTAAAAAATAACAACCAATAACATCAAAAACTCTCCTCTACTGTACTTTTAGATGATTTATCAAGACTCTTTGTTCATTTCTTTTTCCAAAATAACTAAAAGTACGGGAAAAAACAACATCAACCATATCCAATGGAATGGTTATTCTTTTAACTACCTCATTTGAAACGATAACATAGGATAAGGTACATTATTATTCATTTGATATATATTTAAAGGACCAAATGGACTGGCCTATTAGTATTACTGTGCTTTTGAAGCTCTTCAAATACCGATTTCTGCTGACTGATTGGAATGAACTTACATGTACAACTTTCTCGGCTCAGCTCTCGAAAAGTATGCCTTTTTTCCAGCTTTTTTTGCAGCGTGAAGAAGCGAAAACTGGGGCTTCCTCGCTTCCCGAACCGCCTTGGGCAAATCATCTGTGATCACCATCTTTGAGCCCTTCAGATGCTTTGCATTTCTCCTTGTCAATTCTCCTTGTCTCGATATCTTAGCATTCTTGCCTTTATCGGACGTGGTCCTCTTGCGGCCGGACATCGATGAATCCTTTGGAACTCAAATGCGTGCACCTCTTCCTCATCCAATTTCAATTTTTCTTTCAGGAAAACTTTCACCACTTTTTCCGTATCCTCTGGCTCTTCAAGATTTCCACTCTCTGGAATTCCTAAAAACACAATGTTTTCTCTTGCAGCATACACCCTAAGAATCTCCAGCTCCGCTGACACTCTCTCTATCTCCTCATCAAAATTCTTTCTCCTCATCAAAATTCTTTCTCAGTTGGGGGATCATCTCCTTCTGTATTTTCTCTGTCTCATGTGAATTAAAGGTAACCGATGTAATGATATCCGTCAGCTTCGATTCTATCTGCATGACGCGAGATATGGTCTCTTTAAGTTGACTCTCCATTGTCTTTTCCAAACTGTCGAGTCGTTCCTGTGTTTTCTTAAAATGATCCACCATTAACTGCCTGAGGGATCCAGTTTCTTCATTGTCATTAAGTCCAGAAGCCCGGCCAGAAGCCCCCGCCTGCTGCTGGCTCGCAGGGCTTGCGGACGGCTTTTTTCTCTTCACGTCACGGGACATCACGGGTGCAGATTCAAAACGCAATTCAATACAAAATCAGGAGAGGATCCGCAAGCGTGCTTACTCATCGAAGTACATGTCGGTTTCTGGATTTCTTGTTGTCACGGGCAGCATTGCCAGCGAGCTCCAAGATTTCCGCAGTCAAGTACTCGAGGACAGCAGCCATGTAAACAGGGGCTCCACCGCTTTAATATCTCCGCTTTAATCGATTCCGTATAAACGATTTTTCTCTCATCTCGATGCAATTCCCTGGTCCGTTTCAAAATAACATGTGCACATTCGTTCGCATAAGTCGTTTTGGAATGTGTGTTAATTATCGCACTACCATACCTTCGGGCATTGGTTGTAAGAAATCTGCAACGGCCACGACCACGTGCGCATGCCACTCATTGTTTTGTTTACATACCTGTCAATTTCTCTTGCATGCATTGACGTTGCGCAATGCAATTTCTCCACGTGTAGCGTAGCGCATTCAACACATGCAGTGCTTTTTTATGTTTTTTAATACAGTCATGAAAGTCGATTTGAAGTCTGCTTGCGCGGATTTTCGGCTTTGTCGACGCAATTTCCTCAGTCCCGATGAGATCGAGTTAGGCGGAGTTGACTGTACTTAAGAGCACAACTGTATGTATGATGTATCAATGTACATACATGAATGTTAATCAATTCATGAAGTTATACATTACAAATTATACAAACGTGCAAAAAAATCATTGAAATAATCACTCATTTGTCCAGTTTTCAGCATACATGAACTCGGCCAGTATGTCTTCACAACCTACTAGCTAGTGCATGTACAGCTGTTCATAGCAGGCATCAAGCTTGTATTTACCTGACGAAAGAAGGTCATCATGAACGCGCAACGTACATTAAGGGCTCAATCAGTATATTCAGTGCCAACAGGCATCTCGCATATGGATCTCTTAAGTAGATGTCACTAAACACTGCTTTGGAGGCCAGCCAACTGCCTCAGAAAACATGCATCACATATATTAAGTAACATGCAAATGTATTATAAACGTCGGTTAAGTTTCTTTCTCAATGAAATGTATAACATGAAATAAACTTCAATATATGAACTGTTTTTCATATTGTTCCAAAAGAACATCAAACACCAGTGTTATTGTTAAACTGGATCAGCTTAGACTGATGTAAATACAAAATCATAAATTGAATAATTGTTAATTAACTAAAATATTCTCTTGTCCTCTAGGTGATTCTTTAAAGAACAAAATAATTATTTTTTAAATCTCATTGTAGAAGGGTGTGCTTCACAACACTTTCAGAAATTAACAGAAAATATTTATTAAAAAATATAAATGAATGCATGATTCCTTTCAGAGAAATTGTGTTTGAAACAGTGTGTTCTCTTGTGACATGTCTTCTAGTGTGGATGTTGGCACAAGACATGAAATAAGTTTGTAACAAATTTATATTTTCAATGAAAATATGACTCAAGAAAATTACAATGTACTCTCTAAAAGAAAGAGTGAAAAAGTTCACTCTTTTAGGAGATTAGTGAATTTTAGAAAAAGAGTAGAATAAGAGTGAATTTGGAGTGAATATTTGCGTCATTCACTCTTTTTGGAATGACCTCTGGGATCACTCCGGAAAAACGAGTGATCCCGGAGTTCACTCCAAAAAGAGTGAATAATGTGAATATTCACTCGAAATTCACTCTTATTTCACTCTTTTCTAAAATTCATTCCTAAAAGAGTGAACTTGTTCACTCTTTTTTTAGAGAGTATGTAAGTGTCAGTTTGGCAGTTTTCCAATGTCTACAATCCTATGTGATTTTGAGGATGGACATCTGTGTTTATTTACAGGACAAAAATATTGATTTTGATAAAGACAGAGCGAGTGGTACATAATTTGCCTTTGTTAGTCCAAGTTGGGCAGAAGACAACATCGACCAGTATTACTTGAACAATAATGTTATAAAAATGCTGAAATATGATGAAAGTTAAAAGGTTATGAACTCATGCTTTAATGTCCTAGTTGATGACAAATCACAATTGCAGTTCACATATACATGTAGAAATCGTAAAGGTGTTATTTGACCCCCCCCCCCCCCCCAAAAAAAAAAAATAATAATAATAATAATAATAATAAAATTAAAAAAAAGGAGAAAATTAATAGATTAATTAATTTTTAAAAAAATCATAATATTATCAATTAATAAGAAATATCAATTAAATCAATCCAATCCACTAGAGAGACAATAAGGAATACATATCTACATTATGTTGTTTCAAGGGAGTCTTGGCTATCGAATCTCCAATGTTTTTCTGTTCATCTCACGACAACGCCTGGCAACTTTATGTATGCATTTACATAACTGCATTTGTAGATTATGTAAAAATATAAGCCGATCTGTATAGATTCCTGATCATAAAGTTAGAAAATATGATACAATGTACGAAAACAAAAACTGTGAATAATAGCTATTCTATAAAACAAAGAAATATACAAGCACAATTGGGCATTTGAAGTTTCTATCTGATCCTTACCCTGCTTGTCTCCTTGACCCATTTTCACTGTCAGTTGTCAACAGGCTTTGGTTGTTTTCAGTCTTTTTTAGCTTCTTGCGAGCTTCTTTATATGTTGCTGTTAAAACGACAACAAATAAAGGTTAGGCACACTCTTAAATTACAAAAGATTTAAAACAAATCCCAAAGGATTGTGGCGATCAAGTTACTTGCCGATACAAGACTTATATATTTAAAGTACATGTACATGTAATATCAATTGACTTAAATGTAAATCTTAAAATATTTGAATTCAATCCCAAATCGGAATGCTTAAAATTCAAATCCGGAAGAACAAATTTTTAATCTGGATCGGCTGGTCACATCAACAGAATCCTTCAGGATTTATATTTAAATGCCTGTAATTTAGAGTGTAATGACAGTTCATGAAATAAATGTGTTATTTCAACAACAAATCCACATTTGCTCTTTTATCCTTGTTTAACCCACTGACCTCTACGACCTGGACGTTTCATTGGCTCAGAGAAGTGAAGTCGTGGTCCGCCATGTTGCACTTCTGAAAAATCAACGCGCGAGAAAGCTGGAATACAGATTTGTGTAAATCATGCGGACGCCCATGGTCAAAACGCGCAGGCAAGTAACAGCTGTTCAGTGCGTAACGTGTAATAAACCACATCACTCTCGGAAGAGTAACATGGCCGCGCCCACTTCAAGTGCTCGCACGCGCGGGAATGGGCAGTGATCCGTCCAGGTGGTAGAGGTCAGTGGTTTAACCCTTTCAGGACGACTGGACACATTGTGTTTTGGCTCAATAACGTTTGATTCAGGGCTCTAAAAATCTATCAGATACATGAGCAGAAACAGAAAAATATTATACACAAAATCTGACCATTGTGATTGTGTAATCATTTGTCGTTTGACGCAGCAAATTTTTTAAAGGAAAATAATCATGGAAATTGTCAAATCCTTAAATTGGCAACGTGACAAACAATTTAAAATCACTATTTCCCAAGTAAATTAGCAACCTTTTTACTTCTAATACACTTTTTGGCAATAAAGAGTCAATTAAGTAAAATTGTATTTCATATACAATATTATAGAAATAGAAAAAATATCTTGTGTTTCCGATTTGAGAAAGAAAAAGTGATTGAATTTTCTGTTAAATAATTCCTGTCCTGAATGGGTTAATGAATAATTGCTGATCATGTAGGGATCCTGATCAGAATAATAATACTAATTGTATTAAACTTTTAGGTTTCAAATTCTAATCATGAAAATCAATAAAATATATAGATGGCCATGCGTTTTGAACTCGCCACCCGACGCGTTACGTCGCCCGATTCTGAAATGTTCACACCTTTCGAGTTTCAAATGATCATAACTCAATTTTTTTTACTCCTACCCTATGAAAAGTATACATTTTCTGAAAGGAAATTTGATAAGGAATTCCAAAATGGCTTCAAAAATGAGGTAGGGTGAGGGACTAAAATGTTATGACTGAAATATTTGGATGTTTCGGACCAAACAAAAAAATGATCATATTAATTTCTCCTTATCATATATGGATTCCTCATTAAATTTCCTTTCAGAAAATGTATAACTATAGAATGTTGCTAATTTCCATATTGTAATCACGAACATGTCAAAATAAGTCAATTTTGAAAAATTTCGAAAAAATCAAGAATTTTTAATTATTGAATAATATATTGAATTATGGTATCAATTGGCTTGTTTTTTCATTTTGATTTGGCTGCAAATGATACACTGTACCTGGGCTATTTATCTACAAAATAAGACCAAAATCAATAATGTAGCCTACAAAACTGCGAATTTATTCAAGTTTAACACAATAGATGTTTTCTTCCCACAGCGTTCGCACTTCGATTTCCACGTCCAATGCCTTAACCACTCTCACATTCCATATCCAATCAAGTGTATTGCCACCAATTGAAATGCTACATTGTTTATACTAATAGATATGATTGAGGCTTTACTTAGCTTTAAAGTGAGACCATTTTCATAACAATACCTCTCTGTTAAGCTGAGATACAATGACTTTTAGCCGAGTGGAACACAATATTACGCAACCAATTCACCATGTTTTCGCAGCATATTTAAGTCACATGACCCCAAAAATTTATATGAAGTTCTTGAATTTCAAGTTTTTATGTGCATGAATATGATAGCTCTCTTGATTAGCTACATTATGACATAAAAATCATGTTTATAGTCCATGTATTAGCGAAGTTATTCAACTTTAATGGTGCTTTTTCGCAAGGCGCACTTTTTCCCCATAGACTTTGTGTGTACCACTCCCCCCCCCCCCCCCCCCCCCCCCTCAACCACCCTCAAAGTTCGTCATTCTTTCACGCATATTTTTGTTACTTGAAAAGCTATGGATTTCATTTACATGTCTTGTACAGCATTTAATTACCTTTCAAATGAGACCTCTTTCATGACTATACCTTTCTGTTTGGCCGAGATATTATTAATGTAACGTTTCAAAAACGTGCAAAACGTAACAAAACCACCCTTTTTGGGTGGCGAGGTCATGACGCATGGCCAGATTAACAATAACAAATATTA
The DNA here is from genome assembly GCA_025617745.1 of Heliocidaris erythrogramma. NCBI lineage: Eukaryota > Metazoa > Echinodermata > Echinoidea > Camarodonta > Echinometridae > Heliocidaris > Heliocidaris erythrogramma. The sequence continues at coordinate 34,609,088 of CM046873.1, read as the reverse complement.
AAATGCCCTTGTATTTTAATGCCAATAATGCTATGCCTGGCTGTAGCTGTTTGAAACTTGAGTAATTGATGCATTACTATAGTACCTGTTTTCCCATGTTGCTGCAGCTCCATATCAAACCAGTCCCAGTTCTCATGTGGGATCTCGTGGTTCTTCACAGCCTGCACAGCCCTAATACCTTTGTAAGGAGGCCATTGGCACTGGCGGGAATCTTCACTCACCCAGGAGGACGACACAATGTCGATCTCCTGCGTTTCTTTAAATTCCACGATTTGGAAATAGGACATAATGCTGCTGATGTACACAGAGTAAAGAATTTTGAACAGTATATAAAGTTATAAACCACATATATTTGGAAGCTGTACTCTTCACATGCATGTCTAAATGTACAAGGAGGTGCACAGGGAATTCCAACAAATCTAGGCATGTCTTCACATGAATTAGAACATGAAATCGGCCATTTTAAAGTACAAGGATAGTTTTGGTACATCTGAAAACCTTTCCAAAAGAAAGTCAGAGAAATTCTAGTATTTGTTCATGATTATGAAGGCATATCATCGAGCAGTAATGGTTTGCTCTGAATCTCTTGTATTTGTTTTTAAATAATTTATTTGAATTATATTTTGAATTGTTCGGAGGGACTCCAAACAAACACATTTCTATAACGTTAAAGCCATTGTTTAACAATGTTGCCAGTTTAAAAAAAAATCAAATGCATGGTTCTACATGCTATCAGTGTCTCTGATATGGTATACAAATGAAGTCCTGAAAAATTTGCGCTCCAAATTTATCATTTAGTGCCTTAAAAGAGTGAAAATCTTTGAGTGACTGGTTTTACCATACTCATTCTTCCCCATAGACTATATGTGTTAGAATAAATCTCATCCTGAGTTTTATTATCAAGTGATATTTATCCATAAATATCTTGATAGGGAATGCGAAATATTCTAAACTTTCGTATTATAAGCTGTTTATTTATCCATCTGAACATCATTATATAGCTCAGACATCAAATTTCTCTGATTTTTTAAATCAAACTTCCACAATGTTAAACAATGTCTTTAAATCTATAAATATATTTAAATTATATTTAAATTTAAATTTAAATTTAAAATTTTGGTTCAAAGCTTAAAAGTTGTTCAGAAATACTTTGGATATACTGTATTATCTAATATGAAAAATTTTCTTTTTCTTTACCTAAACTATCTCTGTGCTTTAAAGGGGAATGAAATACAGACATCTTTGAGCATTCAATAAATGCAGAATAATTAGAGAAAGAAAATGGTGAAAGTCAGAGCAAAATTGGATAATTGGTTCAAGTGTTATGAATTTTCAAAGTTTTACTAAATCTGTGTAATGGCCGCTTATGGGGATCCTTGATGTTGGCAACTCCGCCAATATCTGTGATGTCACCGATGAGAACTCTCCTTTGGTTTTGTACACAAATTTCCAATATTTTTCATTTTTCTCAGAGGGCAGTGAAGCAATTGAACTAATTCTTTCAGAGAAGCAAGTACATGTAGAATGATATTAGTCATACAGGTATCATACAAGAATAACAAGCAAGGGAAAAATGTACTTTTGCTAAAAAATGAACAGTAGGGAAAATCTGTGTCTCTAATTTTTATGCATTTATTGAAAGCACAAAGATGTTTGTATTTCATTCCCCTTTAATGTATGTTTAATAAACTGTACTTGCTTTTGTTTTCAAAGTTTGGGTTTAAAGAGGGGGTCTCATGGCGAAAAAAAAAATTGGGGGGTTTTCAGGATGTGAAAGTATACATTTTAAGGAATAAATACCTGTATTACCTTTCTAATTGTCTGAAGGGAACTATATGTATTTCAAGGATGAAAATCCACCTTTTAACCGTTTTTTAAGTCACGATCAGCTGTTCCGATAAACAAAGCCATCCTCATGAATATGCAAATTTTGACCCCTTACGTCATGTCAAGTAGTCGTGTCAGCATCAAAGTCAGCATCGTAGCGCGCGCTAGCTATAGGCGCTAGGCGCTAGCATATATAGCATGATCTAGTATGACATTTGCGTATGCCAATGAAATGTCGGACGAGTGCGAAGCTGTTTACCTGATCGAAGAAGAATGTGAGGATTCCCCCTTCGAAAGTTCTTCATCTGAATCCGACAATGAGGTTATCGAGAGGGATGATCATGTGGAAGAACGACAAGAGGGAGACGTGATTGTGGAGGCGGCGAGTATAGCATAATGGGAGCAGAGCCTCTTACCAGTTCGAACCCAGGGCCAAGCTGCAACGGCTGGCTCGTCCACCGGATTCAACCCAGCATGAGACCACCGAAGCGAAGGCGATCGATGTATGATGGGAACCATCTGGTACGTTTCGATACTACGATAGTCAAAATTAGTCAGACAATTTTTATGCCTTATCATTACATTATTCCCTGTTCAACCCCATACCGTTGTTGATTAAATAGCAATGCATGAAGAAAAAAAATAACCTCAGCCTCTCACTCTCACTCTCAGAGTTACTATTAGCATTGTCATTAGTCTAGGTCTGTGAGCTAAATTTTGTCAGGCCTGAGCTGGATTGGGGCACACCAAAATGAGTAATTTTCCTAAATAACACTGGGAAGAATACTGAGAAATGTTGAGTGTTCCATAAATTACTGTGTCAAATTAAAAAACTTTGTCGTTGGACAAATGCTGTTTAGGGTTTCAAAAATTAGTACTGTCACTGTGTGAATTCATTTTTTATGCGTTCCCGGTTCGACTAGGATGCTGAAGTGAAGGTACATGTATAATTGTTTTTAAATATAAGTTAATGATGAGTGATTTCTGTCCTAAGGGGAGAGCTTGTGCCTTTTAGTTTTGTGGCAACGAGCTGTAGGTATACCGGTCAACCGGTCAACCGCACTTGGTCAAATTTGTTTTAATCCAGTGGGGGGGGGGGGGGGGGGGGGGGGGTGTATTTATAACTTTATCATTTAATGTTGTGTTCCATGTTTACATTTGATGATATTCTCTTCTTTTTTTTTTCTACTTCAGGAGACTGAGACATGTGGCATACCGGCAGCTAGCAAGGTGGTGCTGGGGCTACCTCGGAAAGGAAGCGTGAGTCCCTCTTCCATCATGTGCAGTCACCACGATACGGACAACCTTTCCGTCAGATGACTTCTGCGGGTTCCGTGAACCCCCAGAGTCTTCAGATTAACTTACACCTTACAACGGTTCTTTTAAGAACCACCATACAACCAAGAAAGAAACGAAAGATTACTTTCTTTTTTTGCATAGTGTATAAGAGCAAACACCTTTTCAATATCAATGTTTACATGTATATTTTTAATGAAAATTAGAGTATTAAATATCAAATTAAAGGGAATTTGTGTTCCAAGCCATGAGGTAATCAAGAAGTGAAATTTTTTATGCATGATTGAACACACTTTTGTGTTCCAAAGTGCAAAAGCAAAAATTGTAAAACTTTCAAATCAAGTCAGACCCCTTGAAATTCACAATAACATGGCAAAGAAAAGGAAAACCATTATAACCACTTACATGGATTATTATGAAACCGAAAATCTGTATTTATTTGCGTAACTTTTCTGCCCTCAGTTTCTCTTTCTTTTAAGTCAATATCGTGTTGGCCGCCAAAATTGTCAATCAGTTCAGCGCATGGATGTCTCAAAATGGATATTTCTCAGTGTAATCTACCCTGCGAAAAGTTTCTCCACTCCTGAACCGCAGTGGTGGATCCAAGGAAAGAACCAGCCACTCCCTTTTCCATGATGTCCCACCCCATCCCCCCCCCCCCCCAATACACATGACTCAAGTTTGTACCCGAGAGTGTACTGCTTTGAAATAATTATGGTGGACTTGGTAATATTAAGTTAATGGAGGGTCCATCATATTCTTTCATCATATCAATCGTAATACTATTATACATCCAGAACAGAGGGCAGCATATTAGCAAACTGGATTTTGAAAATGGGATTGTGCAGAATATAATACCTCTATTCTAGGCTCCAGTGTTTATACATTTCGTCGATATGATCAGATGATAGGATTGATTGTATACTCTTTATTACCTCTATATAGGTTTAATTTTTAGTTGGCTGTAAAGTCTAAGAGGTAAATTTGATTTTGACATTTTATGGGGAGAGATTTCTGCTGGTTACAGAAGAAATGTTTAGAAATATCAAAGGTACATCGCGATATAATTTTGATTCTCTCTTCCCCCTCTCTGTCTCCCTCTCTCTCTCTCACCTTTCCCTTTTCATATTTCCTTTGTTTCTTTGCTTTTATGCTAGAGCCCTATTGAAGATGTTATGGAATTGGCTACCATGCAGTGAAATATTGACGGATGCAGGCGGGAGCGTAAGGGGCACGTGCCCCCTCTATTTTTTGGAAATCACACATCGAACATTCACAATTGATATAGCTAAATCTAAGAAAAGTGTCATCTGCGCCCCCTCTACATTCAAATTTTCTGTTTGCACCCCCTGTATTGCCAAATTGTGGATCTGCCCCTGAATATCAATAATTGTTTTTCATGTGCAGCCTTTCATCCTGAGGAAGTCTTTATGGACTGAAGAATCTTCAGTCAAGCTTTATATCTTCTTCTCCCCCCCCCCCCCCTCCCCACGGTGAGCCTTAAAGGGGGTACCCAATGCTGAAACAATGTTCATTTAAAAAGAGCATGTTTTTATGAGCAGAAAATCATCTGCCTAAAGTTTTTTTATAAATTTGTGTTGCCAGGAAAACCCCGAAATATGGTAAGATTTCAGGATATTTTGGCCCCTCAGCTGTGTCCCAATTTCAGCTAGGTACCCACAATGACGTCAAAGTGGTTACCTTACGCGCAATTCTAGCAAAATGCGCACAAGGTATACATTTTGTACAGTCTAGCGCGCAACAGAACTGCAATACGCGAACCTGGGAAACCACTTTCACGTCATACATCACACTCAAATTTTTAGGTCAACCCTTGACAATTCACAAATAATTTGCCAAAATGCATTGATTTTGATTGAAAATCATCAAATTTTTAATGTTATTGTTCTTAGAATTCTATTCTCTATCATATATCAAAATATTTTAACCATTGTGTAATCCCTTTAACAGTATCTTAATAAATAAACCGAGCTGAAATAACCCTGTTTTAAATTCATGATAATCCTAAATGCATGTACACCCATCGAGCTTAGCACGAATATGTAACTAAGCTTTTCGGTTGCAGTCTTTGGCAGAATATTGAACCATGCAAAAATATGTGCTTCCAACAGTGTCAAAATTTCATACATTAAAATTCATGAGCGTAGAGGGGTAAGTTAGAAGGCTCTATAGTATGGCCCTGGCTATGCAAAGTCGAAGTCAGACTAATGGGGTGTTGCAAGAAAGTTGCGATTGATTGCAAGTTGCAACTGATCGGTACTGACCAATCAAAATCATTGTTGCAAGCGCATCTTCTTGAATTGACGGACCCTGAACCATTCAGAATGGTTGTTCTAATTTGCTTTACAATTTGCAATTGATTGCAATTTTCTCACAACACCCCATATGTTTGTCATCATGATGATGAAGTCAACGACTTTAAGTTGCATCGAAAGATCAAGGTAAAATGTCCAACTGACTGAGTTGTATCAGGCCCTAGCAATGGCTAAAAATGCACTAAAGACGCAAACTGGAACTGGGCCCTGATAAGTGTAAAAATGATGAAAAATAGTTGTCTCCAAGAGCACAAAACACTTTGTGGACTCAATTACAGGCGAGCAATGGAAGAGTGAAGAAAAAGTCATGCACAAAATGCATTATAGAAAGAAGAGCCCCAGGGGGCACGACGCTCACCTGAGGTGGATCAATTCACATCTGGTGCATGTTCTCACTAGCACCACCAGGAGATATGTCAGAAATTGAAACAACTAGGAGGATGTACATGAGATGATGTTAGAAATTAACATAATTCCCCCCCCCCCCCACCCATGGTCTACAATGTCATGTATTATTTCAATCTCCTACATCTAAGGATGATTCCCACCAAGTGTGGTTGAATCATACAACAAATCATGCAAAGAATGTACATTTCCCCTCCTGCATATTAACCTCGCCCTCGCAGGACCCCTATGGGGCCACCCTGAGAATGTCATGAACAACTTTTTTTTATTAATCTTCAAGATGTATATATCTAAAACTTCTGGATCTGGAGAAGAAGAATGTTTGAAATTTACCTAGCTTTTACACTTGGGGGCTCTCCCCCTGGGGCCACATGTACCATTTTAGCAACTTTGGATCCCCTACCCCTAAGGATGAATCCTACCAAGTTTGGTTGAATTCCGATCATGTGTTTTGGAGAAGATCAGAATGTACATTTTGCCTGGCAGCGCCCCCCCCCCCCTCCAGTATGTTACCCCCACAGGGCCCCTATAGGGCCACTCAGAGAAATTTCATGAACAACATTCATTCTTCATCTATAGAGGTATCTCCATACACAATACCAAGTCCAAGCTATGCCTGGGTCTGGAGAAGATGTTTGAAATTTACATAGCTTTTACAATTGCATAGCTTTTGCCCCCCTGGGCCCCCCTGGGGGCGACATGTACCATTTTAGCAACTTTGGATCCCCTACCCCTAAGGATGATTCCTACCAAGTTTGGTTGAATTCCGATCTTGGGTTTTGGAGAAGATGAAAATGTAAAAAGTTAACGGACGACGGACAAATTTCCATCGCAATAGCTCACTCGAGCCTGAGGCTCAGGTGAGCTAAAAAACGTTATTATTTACATTCCATAGGCACGATCGATACTGATAAGAAAATAAACAAGAACATAAATCAAATACTCATTAAAGGCCAAGTCCATCCTAAAAAAAGTTGATTTGAATAAATATAGAAAAATCCAACAAGCATAACACTAAAAATTTCATCAAAATAGGATGTAAAATAAGAAAGTTCTGGTATTTTAAAGTTTCGCTCAATTTCGCAAAACAGTTATATGCACATCCTGCTCAGTATGCAAATGAGGGAAGCAGTGACGTCACCCACTCACTATTTCTTTTGTATTTTATTATGTGAAATACAAAATATTTCAATTTTTCCTAATGTGAAACAAGGTTTGATTCCACGCTGAACATGTGTAATTGCCATTGTTGCAACCTATACACAATTCAGTGAGAGCTTCCTAATTGTGAAATCTGCAGAAATTAAAATATTCTATATTTCACATACTGTATAAGCTGTTATTTTCGCGAGGGTTTTATTTTCGCGAATTTCGCGAATGAAACATCCCCCGCGAATTTAACAACACGCGAAAGTGTTTACAAATAGCATGATCGTAAACTGGTTGATGTCAGGGAATTTCCCTAGATCTGTTGTGTGGTGGTGAACGCGAATTTAACAACACGCGAATATGTGGCAGAGGTCGCCATTCGCGAAAATATCTGTACGCGAAAATATCAGCTTATACAATAATAAAATACAAAAGAAATAGTGAGTGGGTGACGTTACTGGTTCCCTCATTTGCATACTGATTCGATGTGCATATAACTGTTTTGCGAAATTGAGCGAAACTTAAAAATACCAGAACTTTCTTATTTTACATCCTATTTTGATGAAATTTTCAGTGTTATGCTTGTTGGATTTTTCTCTATTTTTTATTCAAATCAACTTTTTGTTAGGGTGGACTTGGCCTTTAATACCTTAACGTATTATATTCTAATAATTGGAAATTTAGGGCAGTGTGACGTTTTTGTTATCAGCAGTGCTACAGCACCACCACTTGTGAAGCAGCACACACAAACACATCATGGCTGATGCTAAGAATGTATGTTCTTCAAAGAAGGGCCGAACTTCAGCATTTTAATGTCTTCCATAGTTGCCATGAAAATGCAGAAATCAATACAACATGACAAAATGTTTCAGTTATTGGAGTTCCTGGGTGACTTGAATTCTTCTTCAACGCTTCCAGAAATATTGTGTTTCTTTAAAACTTGAAAGGTTTGGTTGGAGTTGGGCCATTCTTTTACTTAGATTTTCAATTGTCAGTGTATATGGCAAGCCATATAGATACACGATGGTTAGGTACTCTGCACAGAACAGTCTTGAATCTCGAGTGCAAACTTCAGTTCACATCAATTTAAAATATCGTGTTCGTGTATGCTGCTTGGCTTCCTCTGGAGTTGGCCGGTCATATGTATACGATAGAGGCTGGGGAACATTCTGCAACAGAGGCATGTTGTCCCTCAAGGTCTTCGCTGAAAAGTTCATGCACGTAACCTAAACACAAAAGGATGAAATTATTTTAGCTATTAACAATTTTTTTTTGGCAGTCAATGCCCCACACATATTCAATGCTACTCTCAATTCATGGAAAATATAAAATATTGCCACTAGGCCAAAATTATGACATGGAAACTGGATATAAAGAAATTTGATAAAATATTCAACTATAACGAAGTATATTGTCCAAGGCCAAATGTAAGTATTTTGGGTATTCACCATTAGAAATAGGAAGAAAAAAAATTATGCAACAAAGTTCCATCCTCCCATGGACCTCATTTTTGTTTCCCTCTATTAATGGTTGTTCAAAAAACGGGATTGCATATTAAAACAAACTTTTATTTCCTTGAGACATTAAAGAAAAAACAATGGGTTTATAGTGACTATTTCTAGAAGAATAATGGCAAATTATTCTAGATGTTTTTGTGTATCTATCTAAAATTATAAATATTTACATAACTAAAGAATTACAACCAAAGGTAATAATTTATTATTAATTTATGTCCTTCCCTAATGGTCTCTATATACAGGGTGGTATAAAAAAAAAGGATACCCTTTGTTAACATCTAAACTCTCTGAATGTGCCTAGCATTCCATTAAGCTTGTAATGAACTGCACTGATTCAAATACCATATCATATGTTGGATCCTTTAGAACTCTTCTTAGTACAAAATCGCCATCTCGCCCTCTAGGATATGTGACAGCAAATTGCTCAGTGCCACCTTTCCTCCTTTTCGAAGCCCGTCCAGCATTCTCGTTGAAGTGCATTGCTGCTATCAAGCGTCTAGAAGAACGGTAACATCAAAATCATTTGTTGATGTAAGTATGCTTATGATGTGGAACTGGGGTTAAATTAGAAAGGGTGTATTTACTTACATATGTTCCAAGGCAAATATCTCTTAGAGTAAAATTGGAAAGAAAAAAAAAGTTTGGGCCAAGTGCTACAATAATAATACATACTATTAGTATACCACTACTAATAGAACTCTAACCATCACATAATTTATAGAACTATATTAAGTTATCTACATAATATATTGGCATTTCCCCCAACTTCATCTTATTTCTTGCACCATAAATTGGACGTATTCTGCAATATGACTGGATAATCTTCACAACATAATGTAAAACATAACATGTTTTATGGCTACTAACTATGGTACAAGAAGACGCAGACTTGCTTGGTTGGTATTTGTGAGGGCAAAAAGAGTGAAAGGAAAATGAGATGACCAGAGATGGGAAAATGATTGGGGAGCACGTGGGTGTCCAGGGGATGGAATGTTGGATGACCGTGGGAAGCACTGACCGTGGATTAGGGCTTGAATGAATGAGGGTTGAATGTGGTTGTCATAATAATGGTGCAAGCATGCGGAATGGTGGTAATGACGGTGAAGGGATGAGCTCATCGAATGGGAGTGCATTACATTATATGCATGTGCAAACACAGTCATGATAATTCTTACTGAATTCTACAGATAATAAAAGTAACATAAGCCCAGATGCACAGAATAAATGAGATACTGCAGTCGATATCATGTAAGTCAAATTAATCTAGATCAGTTATTGAAGCATTGACTTGTGCATTACACAACTTACTAACAATCTCATTCAATTTGAAATTTGGGATTTTGGTACGCCTCAACACTGGATGTCTGCTGGCAAGGGTATATTTGCTTGATGTCACGTATCAGGTGCAGTGCCTCGCATATCTTTTCGAGTTCAGATGCTGGCTTAGTACCTAAACACAAGCAAACCAAAACAGAAAACTATAAGACAAAAAACAAGTACATTGCAGTGGAGAGTACCTTCCACAATAAGCCACTTCGGAGATGCAATCTGAGCATGAGCAGATAAAGGTCATCTGTACCAAATTCTAAAACCCACTGACACTAATATTCGATATGTGCTCATGAATGTCATGTAATCATTATTCAATAAGCCATTTCGCTATCTCAGCGCCGCGGTGCATTGTGGGATAGACTCGCGGATCGCTGGAGATAAACAAAGAGCGTTGCCATGCGTAACGGGGTGCTCATTAAACTCGCAAAATATTGGATATTAGACCACTTTATATGACTCAAAATGACTGGAGACGATGTTCAGTTTAGTCTTGAACAAATTCAACAGTTAAGCTCATAAATACCTTTGGGCAATAATCATCAAGCTTGTTAATATTAGGATAAGGCTATATAACCTGCTAAGTTTTGGGTCTTTAACATTTGACTAATTGAGAAAGGCACAATGACAATTAACAAGATTTTTTTTTTCAATATGAACAATTTTTCCTTAAAATTAATGACATTTTCCCGTTAAAAATTTGTCTGTGCTACCTAATTAGCTCGGATGGTAAATATGGAATAAGATTTCGGTATTTTAATCACGATTTAAGTTGTGTTTTGTCACACGGCACGGCTCGGAAGTATTTTAATCGTAGTTATATTACAGTCCCACTTGTAATAAAATGTGTTATGTTTTAATTTACTGGTGGAATTTCGTTGAAAGCAACATAGGAAAAATACATTTTAAACGAGACTAACAATACATATCAGGGCTTAGATATTTGCCAATGAAACTGCTTACATTCGTAAGTAACAAAATAGCGATAGAAATGAAGGAAATCCAGCGATTCTTGATATAGTACGGAGTACGAGTGAATGCACAATCGCACGGTCAGGTCACTCAGGCTTGTTTGTTTATCTCCAAAAAATTGGAGACAAGAAAATGTCGCGCATGCGCAGTCGAGACTGCGAAAAGGCTTATTATGCACTAATGGTGCATTCCATGATATCCAGGTGGAAGTATTCTTTTTAAAGGGGAAAAGCTATTCATGAGGCACCTCTATCACTCCCAGAGTTATTTTTCTGAAGTGCACATAAAGGGACCCTCCATGTCTAAAATATCTGTGGATATTTGGGGTCATTTGTATCATGCGCTAACCCCAAACTGGCTTATTGCCCTTGTAGAAAAAAGAACATCCCTTCATTGCTATTATGTAAAAATATGTAGAACAGGCATCACATGCATATTCACCTGTTCTACTTATTTCACATAATAGCAATGAAGGGATGTTCTTTTGTCTACCAGAGCAATTGTGGAGGGTACAATGAGGAGCTGTATATTTTGTCTGCTCTCTTTGTCATCGTCTTCATAGTGATAGTACATGCATTTCACAGTTGTGTACTTGCTCACAATAATACCACATGATTTCATACCACAGTTTTTAAGTTCCATTATTTTCCTGTGATGCTGGAGAATTTCTGACATAGCAACCGCTACTGAGCATGTGCTCAACTAAGTGATAAGTACCTACAATGTTATTGTTTGGTTTATTTTAGGTGACCGATGATGTCATGATGAGACTCCAGGAGATATTTTTGAGGTAGGGCTTAATAAGTATAACATAATTTATTAAAAAAATTGGAAATATTTAATACATATTGAGATAAAAAAAATGGTTGCTAATTTTGTACTGTAAATAGAAATACACATCAAGAGAAATCAATATTTAGCAGAATTCCATTGGTCCTTTAAGGCTCTCTTTTTTGTGTGTGTATGTGTGTATGTGTGTATGTGTGTATGGGGGGGGGGGGAGGGGGGGGGTGAAGAACACAGTCACATCACATCAGCTGAATATCTTAATTTTTGCAATATCTTGTTGACCTTGAAAATGGGAGATTTAGATTTGAGCTTAAAAATACATGCTAATCGTAAAAACAAAAGTGGTCACAGAATCAAAGACTAAAAATGTGTGATCATGAATTTAAAAAGAAAAATTGGGACGAAAGACTTACTGAGTTACTGTAATTTGATTTTGGATCCATTTTACAACACGGCAATCCCTAGTTCCCGAACTCTCATAGAGACTCGAGTATATGTATCCAAATACTTTAACATTTAAAAAACTAACCTGGTGAGATCCATGCTTTTTCCTGAATGGTTTGGTCATTCAAAGGTGCATGTGAGCAGGTCTTGAAATGGATGTTATTATGAGTATGAACACGGAGATCCATTTTGCGGCCATCACATCTGGGTTGGCATCTGGCGTTGAACAAGCAGTCCAGTACATATGGTTGGTGATGCTCTTTATCCAGGGCAAAATGCACTCACAGTCCTTCCTCATGCCACATGTCCGGAGCTTCTTCTTGAGACCTAGCGCCCCTTACGCTCCCGCCTGCATCTGTCAATGATATTCCACTGCAGGGTAGCCAATTCTGTAACATCTTCAATAGGGCTAGCTCTAGCATAAAAGGAAAGATGAAAAGGGAAAGGTAAGAGAGAGAGAACGAGTGAGAGGGAGACAGGGAGAGAGGGGGGGGGGGGGGGGGGAGAGAGAATCAAAATTATATCGCGATGTACCTTTGAAATTTCTCAACATTTCTTCTGTAACCGGCAGAAATTTCTCCCCATAAAATGTCAAAATCACATTTACCTTTTTTAGACTTTACAGCCAACTAAAAAAAAAACCCTATAATATAGAGGTAATAAAGAGTATACAATCAATCCTATCATCTGATCATATCCAATTAGCGCTAGATCTAGTTTTAAGTTAGATCTTAGTAAAACAGTATCGAAATGCCAACCCCCTGTCCAGGCCCTATACTATACTCTATACTAGCAAATGAAATGTTGATGCAATGCACTTCCGTACGGCCCAGTATTCACACTAAAGTATTTCCTGTTCAAGCCTCTAGTCTAGACTATTTCCATCACTCTCTTATTCAGTCTCACCTGGCAGGTAGATTGAGTTTATTCCATCAAAATCGCGAATTTTTGTACTCATTAACAAGTTAAGTCTTTAAGGCTGTCTAACTTTTGAGCCTCCGCCTGCGATCTCGCAAAGCGATACCATTGATTGTCATTGAGAATCGAGTACGACGACTGTGAATGGAAGAGCGTAGCAAGCGAAGACTAACCAAAATAGACTAGGCCTACCGCTACAGTACGGCGAATTTAGCTTAATGATACATTAAATTTAAAACCATAAATAATCACAGCCAACATGGCCAAGGCGAGACTTTATGGCCTTCTCGTGAAATAAGCCACTGCCTGGTCATCGAGTGTGTACACACTGCCGTGTAAAGTCAATGGAGGATGTGAACCCTCATTTACACGCAATAAACTGCATGTACTAAGTGGATGCGGGTGGCTTATTTCACGAGAATGCTGACTTGATGAGAGGAAAGGGAGATGGCAGTAATTCAACTTCAAATGAGGCTACAGTATTTTTGTAATAAACCAGGCGCAGGACCCTACGAATGTGCATGCCAGGCATTAGCACTATGAACACGATGACAAAAAAAGCGGACAAAATATACAGCTCCTCATTGTACCCTCCACAATTGTTCTGGTAACAAAACACATCCCTTCATTGCTATTAATAGAACAGGTGTAGGCCCTATATGCATGTGACACCTGTTCTATAATTTACATACTTTTACAATTAGCCTAGGACTATGTTCTATTGTCTAGTAGTACTAGCCTAGAGCAAGTGTGGGAGGTAAAATGAGGAGCTGTATATTTTGTCCGCTTCTTTGTTCGCCATGTTCATAGTGTAGGCCGGATTATTAATTGTGAAAGAACTTATACTCACTCGTGACCGTCATGACCGTGTTCGAATCCTTGCAGTTGCATCACTTATCTCATTCTCACAATAGGCTAAACCTAAACGCGGTAGTCTTCGTTTTATAGGACGGATGCTACTATTAAATGCTAATTTGTTAGATCTGTAATGTAGGAGTGTAGCTTCCTTGACCATCATTGGCATGCACAGTTGGAATTTAGGGGCAAATCCTCCGCTTTCTTTTAGTTTATCAGCAACTTCACATGTTGGTTCGAAGTGATTTCTCTGGAAATGGGCACTGACTGGCACTGCACACCGTTACGAATTCACTGTACCGTACCCGGCGCTGCAAAATCCTTGCGTGTACCGGTAATCTTCACAAAATTGATCCATTTTCCCCTATAACTGTTGGATTCTTAGGGAAACGATGGAAACTGACAGTCATATCTTTATCCTTATTTGTCTTCCTGCATCCACCAACAACGCAGTTAGTCGGCATTTTTGACGATGTAACTGTCAAAGAAGACTAATAACTGAGGTCGATGCGGGGTCGATGTAAACTACGAATTGCTCATTATAATAACGCGCAGCATGCATGTCAGCTAGCTATACTAGCCAGCGCCAGGCGAGGCCAGGCCAGGTCGAAGCGAGATCGACTACTTGACATGACGTCACGCGGTTGACCTTCGGTCACGTGAGAGTATACCATATGTTTCGCAAACCGTGTTAGAAATCCTTACAAAATAACATTTTCAATTATATGCTATAAAAATACTAAGGACTTTTAAGGTACCAATTATGAAGAATTGTGTTACTTAATCAACATCCTTACCATATAAAACAATAATTTGCAAATTTAAACCATACAAAAACCCGTAAGACCCCCTCTTTAAATTTTAAAACAAATAAATTACAAGTACATGTACATGTATATGCCAAGATCTTAACCGACAGCAGGTTGCAATGGAGATGTCAGGTGGAACTACCTAAAGGTCTAAGATTAGACATGACACTCCACCAAACTATCACAAATACCTGGTCTTACTGCTTTGTTCTCAAGCAAGAGTATTTCCAGCTAGAATGTAACTACCTGTATATGTAGCTACTGTATGACCAGGGAGGTGAAAAAAGATCTTTTTTCACCTCCCTGGTATGACTAACAATATGATTTGACAAGTTCCTCTTTATTGATACTAGAAAACATACAATCCATAACACAAAAAAGACTGCAAGTCTTGAATGAGTGTACACTCAATATAATGACTTGGCTTTGTAAAATAATTGCTTTCCATATTTATAGCCTGAAACAAAAATGTATTGGCACAAAAACATAAATATTATGTTACATACTAGTTGTACACTCTACCAAATATTCACACAACTTTAAGTATACTTGTATCTTATTTTTTTTTGAATAGGACATAATACAAATTTGTATGCATTTTTGTCATTCTGAAATTAAAACATTCACTTGCCTGATTGGGCCACAAAAAAAAATACTAGAAATCATAAAATGTTACTGGCCCGGAGTAGGATTTTACTGGCCCACGCCATCAGGTCGCTGTTTAGTGTCGAGCACTGCATGCTGTTAAAGAGGTAGTTAAGTTCTGGTCAAAATTGCGCTTTCCTAAATTTTGCAATTTAGATACACAAAGAGTGAACACAGATTTAACAGATTACGGGTCAAAACAAACTTAATTTGATAAAAACTTTGGGAAATGGTTGAAATATCAAGAAAAGTGAGCTGTGAATAAAATGCCCATGGCCAGGTGTTATCCTCTCCACAAGAATACACACAAACTCTTTCCAGTATGTGATATTCCGACTTCAGAGTTCAAAACCAAACTGCACAATCCCATTAACTTCTTACAAAGCTTCCTCAAATCTACATGTAGTTTTTCTTGTGATTCAGAAGGAGAGCAACATATCCCTTTTTGAATGGAAGAAGTACAACTTTATTGACTATTGCTGTGACCGGTTTCAGTTTCAGCCTATACCAAAATTTTCAACATAAACTATGCCAATCTTGCTTGATTCTACAGGATACTGAAAGAAAGAGGAAGATGACATGTACATTTTGTACACAACATATGATTGTGCACCGATCATAATGATATTCTGGACCTGGGAAATATCGTCTCCTATCAAAACCACTGAATCTGCACTTCTCTTAATTGAAACTGTAAATTCTTCCAAGATAATGGTCTTGAACTGGGAGCACACCTGTTGGTTCAAAATGGGAGGCAAGGGCCCAGACACATGTTTATGCTTATATGTCGTTCCTTCTTTGGCTTGTTGTGAACAGGTGTTTGAACCAGCCTCCATTTTTTCAGAAATCCTTCTGATTACCTGTTGAAGAGGTTGACTTGGTTTGCGTAACATGCGTTTTAGCACTTGCAAATAGTTCACAAAAGGAAATCCAGAAAAATTGTCAACTGGTCCAAACTGCTGAACATCATCAGCTAAATGTATGATAGCATGGACATTGTAGATGATCATTTCCTTCCCAAACATATCTCCAAAGTTCTTTGAAAACACAATCAGCAATTCCTGTGCATATTTTGCATATTGCAATGACAATGATGGACTGCTCAAAATTGTCATGGCGACATGCAACAGGGAGAAATGTCCATATGACTCGTCTGATAAAATGCCTTTCAAGGCAACCACACCTGTATAGAGCAAGAATGTTCTGAATTCAGTTGCCTTCCACCTATCAATCTCGTCAAGAGATCTTCCTTTCCTGGAAAATTCACAAGGAATGAAAGCCTTAAGTTCGAGCAAGCTTTCAGAAATAGCATTGACATTTCCCCATCCAATACGAGTGCGTAGAGGTCCACGCATCCAGACCAGAATCAGTTTCCTGACAATACCTAGACATACATTATGCATATAATCTATTGGAAACTGACTAACCATTCCTACATGTAACTCCGACAATATGCTTGTGTCATTATGGTGCTCTTTGTTTTCCTGGTTAAGAAAACTATCATCAGTTCTTCGTTCTGCTCCAACCTCAGGGAAAGTGACACGATGCTCAAAATACACCCCTCTTTGGGCACATTTGTCACATCCATAGTATCCACCATGACCCTTGGTACACTTGATGAAAGAACGAGCTGGTGTATCACATACAAAATTTGAAATGGAAACTTGAACACGTTTGTTTCCATCAAGAAGGACACCATGAACTTCAATTTCCTTCATTTCCTCAACAAAATCACTCAAAAATGCATTGGGATCAGACGGCTTCCTCTCTCCTAGAAAAAGACCAATGATAAAAGGCACTGATGTTGCTTTGCTTTCTGGCTGATGAATTCTGCCAAGTATGGGCCAAAACTGAGTTGGTGTGCTCTTAGAAATAGGCAACCCATCAACAAATATCTGAAGCAAAATACTCCCTTCACCATGCTCATTTAAAATGAGCAAATGTGGAATCTTTGCTACCTGGGAATTTAAATTGTTGGCAATGCCAAAGTGAAAGTTCTTCCCACCTGCAATCTCTTTCACATCAAAATCTTTACAATGTGTGGACAAAAGGGTTCTCGCGTCCTTTGGCAAACCTGGCACACTCGCATGCAAAATCTTTAAGAGCCCGGACACATGAACTAATGGGATATTGGAATTTACTGCCCATTCTTGTAACTGATTTTTAATTGATCTATTAGAATCCTGTAACTGATCATCATCAGAACCATCAGAATCAGTACTCAATCTGTAGTTATCAGAATCCATAATGTCTACTAACTCCAGAACTGATGTATCATCCCATTCAGCTATAATCTGACTTGATTCAATTGAACTCTGATCTCTATCAAGCAAATCAGAAGGACCTGCAGCATACTCCAAATCATCACATATATCATTATTGCCATCACCATGCAAATCTGCAGCTTCAGGCATGTAATCATCTTGGAAAACATCAACTGAAACATCATCTTGGCTCCTTACGCATGCAGCTGCAGCCACTTCTTCCCTGGCTTCTAGAGTAACTTGACCTGCACCCTGTGCAGGCTCACATGCATAACGACCATGCCTGATACTGATAGGCTCAACAACTACAGACTCATATTCTGATTCAGACAGGGAGTCATTAATGATTCTTTCAACTATTTCTCTTGTTCTCTTCCTTGCATTATGGCGCAGAGTTCTCTTACTATACACTTTATTATCACAATTTGACATTGTTGGGACTAAAGAGAAAAAAAAAGGAATACAAAAGGAAACACAAGTTAGTCTTGGAGGCCGCGGGCTAAATGACTATTACTAGTCCAGTCCTGTCGGGATTAAACAACATATAATCAGTTTTTAGAATATACAATGAGAAAATCTGACTGAACAGAAGCCATTCTGCTATTTCCAATTTACATGTACTCAGACTTAGATTTGCATGCTTTGGAGAAAAAAAAAAGGATATAAATAAAATAAAATGCACAAGTAATATCTCCGTTTATAATTATGAATTATCTATGGATAGGCCCATAAATAAAACAGGCGCATCAGCTAGCTTATAAATTCAGCCTTGCATCAATAGACCATCATTCATATACGCTCTGGCGTTAGATCTATACCAGGCAGGTACATTATACGAGACACACAATCAAAATCAATCAAACCAACACCCATTTAAGGCACAAGTAGTAGTGCCTTAAATCCAATTCTTACTACACAAGCCGTTAGTTTAGGCCTTACATTCACGTCTTATTCAACATTCAACTCAATCAAATGGAACAAATACTCATCAAATTAGAAATACCAAAACCTTTACCAAATTAATAAAAAAAACTGTTTAATTTATCCTAATCCCAACAGGCAAATAACCATGTGGACTGTGGGACTGCACTGCTAGATAGAGCCATAAATCCAAAATTCCCAGCTTAATTTTGATATAAAATATCAACCAGGCAATTCGTCGGTGATACGGCGAAGTGACACTAACCGACGCGCTGCGCGAAAACACATTTCCGAGAACATTGCATTTGAAAAAATGGTTAGCGTCATTCCATTTATTGCACACCTTAGCCGCATTCATTTAATGTGGTTTATAGTAGGTAGCAAGAGTAAGAGCTGTTCTTTAAGAAAATATTACCCGCATACAAAAAAATCATTAGTTTTTCTAATTGTTTTCCACAAATGTCTAACGTCACTTCGGAAATCCCACCCTTCTCCCATTTACCGTATGTAATGTGCTGAACGCAGAGGTTTACGAAGTGACGAATACAAGTGCGCGCAGTAACTAGCGTCACTTCGTCAAATCACAAGCGCGAGGTTGAGTGCACTCACCGCATTGTTAATGATGATATTCGTCACCTTACTTGCTAATGACTGTTATGCAACCCATACTTTCAGAGGGAAAACGAAACTTTCCTGTAAATAACAGTATCATTCTCGGGGTGTTATACCGGGAACTGCATATTACTATAGAAATCATTAAAACAATCATCCATACAATGATTTCTCAGTTCCTTGGTACTCATAATAATTGAATTTAAACGGCTTATTGGAGTAGTGGTCGCAGTTACTGTAGCCATGCAGCATTACCGCCTATTCAGATCAGTGATCAGTAGTTAAAATAATTATACCAACTGAAATCATAAAAATATGGTCTATTTCACCGCTGTTTTTATAATACACACACACACACCTACATTGTGCATGCATAAATATGCATAAATGCATAAATAACTGTATACTTGTCATAATTCTGAAAAGAAACACTAACACGTAATCATTTACAGTGTACATATAATTTATTGCTAGAAATCATTATACATTATTCATTAGTGACTGCTAAACATTGATCATGTTGGGAAGAAAAGGGAATGTTACCTCGGTGTAATAATCTCAAGGGAAATAAAATTAAGAGAGATATTAAACTGATGTGCCAGTACATTTCAGTTTTAATGACAGTATATCACATATAACATACCAAAACATTGAAAGTCGTACTTGGAAGAATTCCTTTATTTCGCTGTCACATGACAATTTCATTCATCACCAACATAGAAATAATATCTATATAATCTAGGATTATGGTCAACAATAATGTGTTTACTTCTTACTTCTTCCAATCCATCACTGCCAAGTTGGCATCCAGTAATATTCAATTCATGTTAATAAGACATGGAGTTGTAATATCGTAGCAGAAGTAAACATTATCATTATTTGCTCCTGTACAAATTGCATAAATTTTAATAACTGTTATATACACATTTTGGAAATATTTTACCCATCAAATTCAGAGGCATAAAAAGTGGCAATACTCTTCAATTCACATTCACGTGGAAATCATTAGCATTTTGTGAATTTCATGTATCACTTATAAATAGTAGAATCAATAAAAACATAGAATGATACAGATTAACGATGTGATGATCTCTTAATACTTCCAATTATTATAATTTCACCAATCACTGAATTGTTAGGATATATTTCATTTGTGTAATACCCATTATAACCCAACATTAACGTATATTAATGTGACCTACATCAATGTTCAATTCAATATACAAGCTACTTTATACACAGTGTAGTGATATGCTGGTAATATTTTATACAAACTTGTAAGGAATTTAATCTTATCAACATTTTACCTGTTGCATTGGTAGATGATTTGTTAATGTCATCCATCAATACACCAATATCAGTCACGTTCATTTTAAAAAAAAGTACAAACATATTGAGGAGGAACATTTGCATAGGGTTTAATTTAAATGATTGGCACTTTATTCGATCTTGTCTTCAGATGTTTTCTTCGTGGATTATAATCTATCATCCATCGTCCTTCAACAACACACAATTGAGATATGAGGGAAAATACTTGCATTTTTTTTTTTTCTTAGAGATTAAAATTTAATTTGTAATCTTTAATTTATTTATGTATTTTTGTTTCTCATTTTATCTGATTGGGGATCTATATTTCACACAGAGATATACATGTGTTTTTTGTATTGGAAGTAGAGTTATGATCATTCATTGTCAAATCTTCACTAATTCCTCCACTGATATCTGGAGCTTCCCTGAAAAGGAATTTTGTCATTTGACTTTTGTTTTCCTCTAACAATCTTGTGTTAATTAAATTCTTTATAATACCCATTTCTAATCAGCAGCATGCAGGAACAATGATATATGTGATAAAAATGGTAAACTATTATGTCAGCTACTCATGTTACAAAATGATCAAGAAAAATGAAATCCTGTCATGTAAACCTTGACTAAAGCTCATTCCATGGAAATGGATGAGTATATCAAACCTATCTGTGATATGTGGTCACCATTCATTGTAAATGAATGGAGTGTGTTGCTGCAACAAGTAACAACCAGTAAAATGATATTACCATTAAGGCGAATCAATGCCCAAAGAACAACATTTGTTCAAGTGTTTGGGCACTGCCAGAACATTCTTAATATAATTTTACAACTTGCAAAAGGATTTTTGGTAATTCGAGAACAAAGAAACTAATTATAATAGAAATAAACAGGACACTAAGTTCCGTAAATGCATCTTTCTTGTGTATTGGATGAGTGAACACACAAGAAAAATGTGTTTTGTTCTATAATAACCAAATCCTTTCACAGGTCGTGAAATTATATTTGGAGCTATCTGATGGTACCAGAATACTTGAGCAAATGTAATTCTGTGGGAGCATGGTTTTCTTTTAACATCTTGGTCAGTAACTTAGTCCATTCAGGCACACATTCATCAGAAACATGCTTCTTACTCATGAGCGAGGTTCCGGTAGAAATCGACCACTTCCACTTGAGAAACTACAGGATGTGCACCTGTACAGAGGGCCAAGAGATCTTCATACTTACCAGCTGGAATCTTGGGACGAGAAGAATATAGTGGTGGTGGTGTAGCAGGTCTTTGGGAAGGGCATTTGTTTTGAGAAGAACGGAGGGTACGTGACGAGCTTCCGAGTGTGAGCCCATCAAAGTTAGTACGACAGTGAGAAGTTTTGAAGTGAATGACGTCAGGATGTTCTTTGTTCATACGTACCTGCTTAAACGTAGTCCAGTTAATTTCCTCTCCTTGGTTCGATTCCCGACACTTCAACACACCTAGCTCCTGACCATACGCTTTCCAACCCAACACATCCGAGGTCTTCACATGTCTTACAGTGTAGGGGCATGGAACTTGCCTAGCATCCTGAATTATTGAGGACAACTGGCAAGGGTGTACTACCTCCACTTTGCGTGACAAGCTGTTCTCAATGACAGAGTGGATACTATCACCCTCAGACTGTCCGTGACCTGCCTCAAAATAATGTATGGTGATCATCTCTACATTTTGAGACTTTTGCAAGAAGTTATGGAACATGGATGGTAAAATGCTGTTTTTGTTTTGCCCTATGCATCCATCACAAAATAGGTCAACCTGTTTCTTACCTTCCTTGTCGAGTTTGGTAAGGTAGTCATACACATACGAAGAGACCTCACAAGCTCCTCTCTTTGTGATACTTTCGTTGGACAGATAGCAATGTCCATCGTGTGAACCAAGGTCATAGACAGTGAAATTGTAACAAGCCAACCTACGCTTGTAAAACACTGCGTCCCTGTTAGATTTCGGCAGGTAAATGTTTTGCTGTAAATCAAAAACTGCTGCAGCATGTGACTTATCATGCAATGTTTTTTCTTTGCTCTCACTTTTGATTTTCCTTACTTCATCAATCTCTTGTCTATGTCTGGTATACTCCTCTTCAAGAGTGCCCTTCCTCACTTCATCACTCTTGCGGTAATCTTCACATACCCCACACAGACTTTCTTTGGTCTGTGAATTTTCACATTGTTTTCTCTCATGACTTTTTGATACAAAGTATATGAGGCTACTCCAGGAAACTCCTTTTCAAACATTCTATACATCCTTTTCTTTGTAAGGTCTCCCGACACATACTTGCACTTGGTGGAAGATCTACAATAATGAGACTCGACACGAGGGAATCTACTTAGATGGTCCTTGATTTTCTGTCTTTTGTTTGGCTGAGGATTTTGTTCCCCTCCCCTTCGTTCACCTGCAAGAACACCTGTCATTGTCTGTTTTTTGGCCAGGACAGTTCTTACTTGCCTTTCAGATATGCCCAATGTATTTAAAAATTATACATCGACAAACTGGAATAAGATGGCCCGGACATTTTGGATCAGGCAATGTGTACTTGATTCTTTGCCTTTTTCTACCCTCTGCATCATTTTGTGTAACACTTGCATGTATTGCTATCCATTCTCTTTGTAGCGTAAGATTCCCGGTATCAAAGAAACCTTCTCGAATACACATTCGCTGTTGCTCGTTAAGGGAATCACAACTGAGATTTTCATGTCGCAGGTGAGAATTGCATTTGTGAAGTTTGGTATACCTTCTGCCACTGATGAATTTATTAGACTTTTCAGTCGTGTATGACTCACCTTTGTTTCTCTTTTCCTTTACCATACGTTTTTGGGATTTTGTCTCTTTTGTGGTTAGAGGGGTATCTGGTAAATTGTCATCACCTAGAGACTCATCTATGATAAAACTCTCTGGTTCATCATCTCCAATGTTAATACTTGAATTTGGTTGGACAGTACGATCATTCAGATTCATATGAATATGACTATGAAATTTACATTCTTCACTTTGATCAACTACTTACTGCGTGTGCGCGCGCGCGTACAACGCGTAGGCGATATTATGTAGTTTTTACGCGTCCGGAGAGTTGCGCGCACAGTATTCGTCACTTCGATATTAGATACGATGCGTGTGCAAGTAAGAAAGATACGACGAAGTGACGAAAACATATTTGCCAGTTCGGAAAATCCCGATTTGCAAAATGAGGATTGTGTTAATTTTTATTTTCTTTATTTTTCCAAAATTCGTCATTATTATGAATTAAAATTTTGCTAATCGGTAAATCAGAGTAAGCCCTATCCATTTTTGAGAAAATCTCAAAATCGAAAGTCTAACCCAGAATTGAGGTTAGTGTCACTTCGTCATATCACCGACGAATTGATCAACTCCTGATGAGAAATAATGTTCTGTTTATATGCTTCAACCAAGAGAAGTATGACCTGCAATTTAGATTCTACCTCAATGATAAATTGTTCAATATCACCACCAGCCATATTATCAAGCAGTATCAAACTAAAACTAGGCAAGGAAAATACTGTAAAACACTTACCTGAAATGAACTCCTGTGTGACCAGATTCAGCAGCAAAATAATGTCTTGGCAAGTTTAACAGTTTTTGAACACAGCTACCTGTCACAGACACAGCCACTGAAACAGTGAAAGAATAGATAGATCTACATGTAGGGTCTATAAAATTAATTTATTCATTACATGTAGGTCTAAGTTCTAAGTCTTAGGGAAGAGTACCTTTTGGGCTTTTTTAAAACTTACTATTTCTGTTGTCATGATATTATTGTCAAAAGACCGCTCACTTTCATAACCCATTGTGTTGCCTAGTGGTGTGCGTGCGCCACTGTGCAAGCGATGGGCATGACGGAATAACAATAGACACATTTGCGAGGTTTGAGGTCCGTGGTTCGATCCCCAGCTTTGGCGCTAGCAAAAAGCAGGTAGATTTGCAAAGATAAAATAGGTAGAAAAGAAATAAGCAGGTACTAAAATAGGAAAACAAACATTGGAACCCTCTAAAAAAGTATTTTTTTGAAGAAAAAAAGCGGGGGAGGGGGGGGGGTGTAGGCCTACATAAGGAACTCTTTCCCCAGTGGATCCCATTGTTGTACGCATGCGTGACCAAAGAAATCCGAAAACCCCCTTAACAAGTATCAAGAACTGGCTCCAAAGTGCTCCTAAAGTTAAACAAGGATTTCACGGGCTTTTCCTCACAAAAAACACCCCTAAACAATAGCGCCCCTCAACCGGTAAAAACACGTACCCCTTTTTGAAGAAAATCAATTGATGATTTTGATACCCTAAACGCGTCACGCGCCCAAACCCGTAAAAACACCCTTTCAATTTACACGTTTTTCTGGTCACACATGCGTATATACAACACTGAGCTTGACTAACACCTACCCCCCCCCCCCCCCCCCACCCGGGAGCTAGATAGTCTAGAGATCTATTTTATTTAGAAACTTTTATTTACATCTTGAGACTAGACCAGGGAAAAAAATTACACGGGGGCGCGGGGCGATTTCGCCCCCAAAATGCATGAAAGAGCCCTCGAAAATTAAAAAAAGAACCCCTGAAAATTGCCATAGACTGCAATTAGCTTGCTCAATGCTGCAGATTTAGTCAATGGGATGTGAAAAGTAGCCCCCGAAAATAAAAACTGCCTAGCCCTAGCCTAGGTCTATTCATTTATCTATTTAGACTCTATTTGTTTAAAATTTATTATTTGTTTAAAATTTATTAAATTTTTATTTAAAATTCTAACAAAAGTCTTTAGAATTAGAGCTTAAAAACTAGAAAAATTGTACGACTTGTATGCCTCCGCCTTCTCGCATACTGCATTATTGCGTAAGGCTGTAATAATAATTTTTCTCTATGCATTCTTGTAAAATTCATAATAGGATATACACATTCCAAATTTGGTCATAATTGGAATCTAATCAGTTAATATTCACATCCAACTTGACCTTCTGACCAAGATTGATGAAATTCCATCAAGGAACACTTGAGTTATTGCGTTTAAACGAAAAAGATCTAGTCGGAGAGAAGACTAGCCCCCATTACCCCCCCCCCCCCCCCCCCCCGGCTACGCAATCTGACTCAAAATCTAATCAGTTAATTTTCACTTCCAACTTGACCTTCCATCAAGTTATACTTGAGTTATCGCGTAAACAAAAAAATCCAGCTGGAGGGGGGCGTTGCCCCTATTAGCTCCCCCCCCCCCCCCCCCCCCCGCAATGTCACTCAAAATCTATTCAGTTCATTGTCATGTCTTACTTGATCTTCTGACCAAGTTGGATGAAATTCCATTAAGTTATACTTGAGTTATCGCGTAAACGAAAAAAATCCAGCTGGAGGGGGGCTTTACCCCCTATTACTATTAGCCCACCGGCTGCGCAATCTCACTCAAAACCTAATCAGTTCATTGTCACGTCCTGCTTGACTATCTGGCCAAGTTTGAAGAAATTCCGTCAAGTTATACTTGAGTTATCGCGTAAACGAAAAACTCCGGACGGACGGACATCCGGACAGATCTACAGTAGACCACACCTTGGCCCATTACTAAACCATCTATTGCCATAGCATAGGATTGAAATGGCACACAATTAGTTGCCCGTTGACATTGAAACTTTGCTCCAAAATTTCTCTTTTTCTAAATGTTTTACTTAATGCAACCTAATATTAATAACTATATCATAGTTGGATTAAATAGACAATTAGTAGTAGCCCCAACGGGAATTTTTCAGTTAATCACACACGTACACGTACATCGGGCTGCAGCAGCATGCAGCTCATCATGCTCAGCAGTACTAACACGACGTGGCCTTGCTCGACCGCATGCGCATGCAATCGATAATTGTGCCGCCAATCTCGCATGTGCATACATGTAGTTTTTTGTACACATCAGACATAGACTAGTCTAGACTCTAGAAGAGTATAGATCTAAATCTTAATAAGATTTATGTTCTTATGTAGGGGCCAAACTAAACCCAAAGTTAACAAAAAGATGACAAAATAATACGCAGTTAAACACACACTCAGTCACTCCATAAGTGTAGCTTACCTAGTTAAGAATGCGTCAAAATCGTGTTTTCGGCCCACTCCGTATCTCCAGATCCAGTGATATAGTGTAGTATATCAGCTCAGTCGCGTCGCGCGTGTCGCGTCGATGCATGTATGTACGTACGTACTTGTACTGAATGCATACCGGTACATGTATGCGCATATGCATGTATGTAACGTTCATGATTGATTCAATTCAAATTGAACGCGCGCGCGTTATCAGTACAGTTCAAATTAATTCCGCCGATCGCATGCGCGCAGTATATAACGTATGCGATACTTGTCTTTGGAACTGTCTTGTATTAATAGTCTACTGCATGGTGTTCATATTTTTACTTTTAGTGGAATTAAGGATATAAAGTAAGAAATATTTTCACTGTTTCACAAATTGAAAAAAAGGGGAAACGCCTGTTTTCCGAGCATTTCTCCATAGGTAGCGCGCGCGGAAAGGACACGCGGAATTTAGTTCCCCAAAGGAGTTGATATGACATGTCGATCGACGTTGGGCCAACGTTGTGCGGCCAACCATTTCTATACCTGACGTCGCACACTCAAAATATATCCATACGTTGGCCCAACGTTGGTTTGACGTCGACATTCCGACTGCGACCGATCCGACGTTGGGCCAACGTTGTGTGACCAACCATTACCCGACGTGGCATATACACGAAATACAAATGTTAGCCAAATGTCGGTTTAACTGACCGCGACCAACCCGACTAGGTGCCGACGTTGGACCAACGTTGTGCGATCAACTATTACCCGACGTGGCACATATACACAAAAATGGCCCAATGTTGGATTAAAGTCGGGCTGACTGCGACAAACCCGACCATAAGCCGACGTTGGGCCAACGTTGTGCGCACGCGGCCAACCATTACTCGACGTGGCATATACACAAAATACAAACGGCCCAATGTCGGTTAAACGCTGGCTAACTGACTGCGAACTGCCGACGTTGGACCAATGTGCGGCCAACCATTACCCCATTACCCGACATGGCATATATACACACAAATAGTACGTTGGCCCAATGTCGGTTTAACGCCGGGCTAATTAACTGACTGCGACCAACCTGACCATGTGCCGACGTTGGGCCAACGTTGTGCGGCCAACAGTTGCCCTACGTGGCATGCATATACACAGGATACAAACGTTGGCCCAATGTCGGTTTAACGCTGGCTAATTGACTGCGACGAACCCGACCATGTGCCGACGTTGGGCCAATGCTGTGCGCGCGCGGCCAACCATATTACCCGACGTGGCTTATACACAAAAATACAAACGTTGGCCCAATGTCGGTTTAACGCTGGCTAACTGACTGCGACCAACCCGACCATGTGCCGACGTTGGGCCAACGTTGTGCCGCCGCCAACCATTACCCGACGTGGCATATACTCTAAAATACAAACGTTGGCCCAATGTCGGTTTAACGCCGGGCTAACTGACTGCGACCAACCCGACCATGTGCCGACGTTGGGCCAATGTTGTGCGCGCGCGGCCAACCATATTACCCGACGTGGCTTATACACAAAAATACAAACGTTGGCCCAATGTCGGTTTAACGCTGGCTAACTGACTGCGACCAACGCGACCATGTGCCGACGTTGGGCCAATGTTGTGCGCGCGCGGCCAACCATATTACCCGACGTGGCTAATACACACACATACAAACGTTGGCCCAATGTCGGTTTAACGCTGGCTAACTGACTGCGACCAACCCGACCATGTGCCGACGTTGGGCCAACGTTGTGCCGCCGCCAACCATTACCCGACGTGGCATATACGCTAAAATACAAATGTTGGCCCAATGTCGGTTTAACGCCGGGCTAACTGACAGCGGGGCGGACTCTCTCCCCTCGACATCGACCGAGTCTTCACCAACTGTGTCAGGGGAGGCCAAGAAGAAGCGGGTTAGCCCTCCGAGGGCGACTTCTTCTTCTGAGTCGGGCGTCTCCCATGTACTTCTGAATTATCTGAAGATCATTGTGGAGAAGAGTGGTTAGTCGGACGCTATGTCCGTACCCCCCACCACGCCTGACTCCAACCCCTCCCCCCATGGGGGAAGGGGGGATACCTGTACCCGCCCAGGGCTGGATCCGGTTCGGATATCGATTTTTTAGTTCCCGGATCCGGTTTTGCCGGTTATCCAGCTAGGAACGCTGTTTTCCCTTGGTTATTCACCACTGTTGTCAGTGGATTTGGATCCGGTTCCTCTGCTCAGGTATCCGGCTCAGTGCTGTTGGTGCTGTCGGGCTCCTCCCGACCACGTTCAGCTTTGATCGTCCGGTCGGGGCTGCTCCCCTTCCAGCGGTACTTGGTGCTTCGCCTGGGGAGGAATCTCGGGACTGCCTAAACTGCTCTCTTGGGATCAGGCTTCGCAGTCGAGATTCTCGGAGTATGATTCCTCTTCACAGGCTGTGGTTACACCCCAGACCTTTTGGTCCCCGGCGGTAGATACTCAAGCCCTGCTGGAGAAATATCTTCCAGACACTTTGCCGTGTCGGGTCGATTTGGGACATCCGTCTCTCCTTTTTTCAAAGGTGAGCGTCCCTCCAAGGGCATCCCTCTTACGGAGGGCTTTAAGCGAGTCTACAATGACTTTGCTTCCCAGGCTCCTTCCATTCTTGGTAAGGCTCGTCCCTTGGCCAGGGATTTCACATTCTCCCAGCAAGACACTCTCGATTCTTTACGAGAAAGTCTTGTTCCAGTGACCTCATTCATGAGGTGGAAGGCTTGGTGTCAACTTAGAGTACGAGTTGCACCAAAGCGGAGAAGTTCCCGAACCTGATGGAAGTCCATTCCAGGTCTGGCCTGAGACTGACTACCTACTTGGGTACGCTCCTTTCCCTTCCGGATAGGGGCCAGGAACTCCAGATGTCTGAGTCGGACATTCTGTTGTTAGAGGGTCATAACTGCCCTGTTGGTCAGTGTTCCCCACTCCAGTCAACACCTCTTTGGAGGTAGGGTGACTGAAGCGATCCAGCTTGAAGTTGCGTCACGCAAGCAGGCGGAACTTCCATACGTCTTAAGTCCTAAAACGGCTCCGAAGTCGCAGGCTCAGGCTAACGTTCCACCTCCTAGACGCGGTGTCACTTCCGGCTTTCAGCCCACTCGTACACCGCTAGTTCGGCCCAGTGCTCCACATTCGTTTGGAGCCAAGGCGGGGCCTTCTCCTCGTAGTAGGAAGAAGGCCAGAGGTCGCGTTCGGGGCTGTGATTCGGCCCACGGTTCACAACCCTCCTACACTCTCGCCCCCCCCCCCCCTTTCTAGAGCACATCTCCACAGAGATTCAAGGGCGCGATTGACAAGGTACGAGACACCTTCATCGGTGTCTCTCCCCTATCCTTGTTTTTCCCCAATGACTAGGGGAAACTCTGATTGGTCTGGATATGACGGTCATGTATACCTTCATACCTAGGGAGCGTTTCCGCTTGGAAAACTTGGCCTCGATTCGGTGAACTTGAATGATGCTTACTTTCATGTACCGATACATGCTAGGTTTCACCTTTCAAGGCGAAACCTTCCGGTTCAGAGCTTTACTTTTCGGCCTGATACCGACACCTCGAGTTTTACTCGAGTAGTCTCTTCCCTAGCCGCTTTCCTCGGGATCGCGGTCTGAGATTTTTCACTTATCTGGACGATTGGCTCCTGGTGGCGAGCTCTGTGTCCGTCCTTCAGTCTCACATGGTCCTACTTCTCCGTGCACACAGAGAGTAGGGTTCATAGTCCGCTTGGACAAGTCGGAGTTGACTCCTACCCGCAGGCCCTTTCGCCTGGGTGAGGAATTAGTCATCGTGAACCAGGTTGCCCGCCCTAGTCGGGAGAAGGTTCAAGCGATTGTCTTACTAGCTCGATCTCTTCGTCTCTTACGTCCAGTTCGGGCAGGCCGATGGCGCCAATTCTTGGGCCACTTATCGAGCCTTGTGGATTGTCCTCCAAGACTGTCGGCTTCATTTGAGGCCATTCCAACTTCTGATGAAGTTTTTCAAGCCCAGTGTAGACTCACAAGGTGTGGATTCCTCTCACGAGGGAATCAAACACCTGCTTATCCCCTGACCAAAAGAGTTGTTCCTTCTTCAGGTCTCTTCGCACGCCCCTTCCGTCAGTCAACATCTAGACGGATGCCTCACTTCTGGGGTGGGGCGGCCCTTGTTTCGGATCAGGTGGTCTCGGGGGACTGGTCACACCTGTGCACCTTGCCCCACATCAATGGAGTTGATGGCTATCTTCATGTCGCCCGTCTTTCGGGAACATGATTATAGGTCGCTCCGTCCTGTTTTTGACGGACAACACCTCTGTTGCTACCTACATCAACCGACAAGGCGGGACTCGTTCCGTTACTCTGAACGATCTGACCGCTAAGCTTTGGAGGTGGTGTCGTTCTCACCGAGTAATTCCGATCGCCTCTTATGCTCCCGGCCAGGACAATCTGATTGCAGATTTTCTGTCCCGGGACATGTGCCTTCCCTCCGAGTGGACACTGAATCCAGAGGTCTTTGTTTACCTCCGTTCAGTCTGGGTCCCTCTAGGTCGCCTCCCGAGATACTGCTCTCGAGTGCGGGCTCCGGAAGCTTGGGCCCTCGATGGGTTCTCCCTTCTGTAGGGGAACATCCGGGGTTACGCCCTCCGCCGGTCTCCTTAATTCCTCAGGTCCTGGGGAACATTCAGGAGGATCGGGCGTGTTTTCTGTCATAGCACCTTGCAGGCCGAGGAGAACTGGTTTTCCTCTTTCTTATGTCTCTGCTGGACGGTCAGCCACTCTCCCTTCCCGGAGAGCAGACCTCTTAGGCTTCTTACGGAAAGTTCTATTTATCTCGTTTAGCAGGTGGATCGCCGTAAATAGCCCGCACTGACATTGTTGGATAGTTTTTGAGATCGCGGTTGTTGAATACCCCCCTCTAGTGTCTGGTTTATGCATATGCTAGAAGCCAAATGAAAAATACGGCGAACAGCGACGACTTTATAGGAATACATGTCAACTGGTATATTTATTATTTTACTTCTGTTAAATATCTAGTACTAGTGTTTATGGTTATAGTTATGCTAATTAATTATGAAAAATTTGCTCTAATTCAATCAAGTTTAACGTTTACAGTAGCTTATAAGAACATTTGTTTGTGTTTGATAACAAATGTTACTCGTTTCAGTGGCATTTCTACGGGAGGAGGGGGGGGGGTAGGTGGCACGTGCCCCAGCCGCGTATTTTTTTTGTAAACAACTGTTTAGCCATATCGCGGAAAAATTTGTTCCATTGCCCACACTGAAATATTGAAGACAGAAATACATAAAGAGAGAGAAGAGGATAGATTAAGGGGAAACAAAAGAACTATACAATGTTTTAGGAAAGGGAAGAGTACAGAAAAAAGGAAAAACAAAGAAATGTACAAAAAGGTAGAAGGGGAAGCTTAAAAAAAAGTTCCTTTCCCAGTATTAAAAGCGCGAAAGCTCCGACGTTTTAGCAAGTTTGAGATATGCGGTCTGAGAAAATCGAAGAGACCAGCCCACTTTTACATCATTTATTTCACTCATTACTACATGAATAAACATAAATCCTTACTGATTCGAATGATTGTACATTTGACATAGTGGTTTGCTTTGTTTTACTTTGAAATGACAACGATTTGGGGTAGAAAAACAGTTTCAAAACCTCTTGAACTCGAATCGAAAAGCGCACATAGCAACGCTCAGGCTCACTGCCGAGAACCGCCCAATCAAAATAGGCTAGTTGTGCACGCACGCTCTATCCATTTCCATATGAATTACGCGTACCCTCGATCTATGCCTTATTTGCATAGTTTATGCAAATTAGATCGATCGACCACTTCGCCTCGCGGGCCGGGTTCTTTTTCTCCAGCTTTGCCACCGGATTGATTTTCATATAGAAACTTCTTTTTCATTTTTTTATATATTTTCCACGAAAGTTTATTTTATCATTGATCGGATTTTTTTTTTGACGGGTTGGAGCTGACAAAGTAAAGTTTGAGCAAATGAAAGTAGTAGTAGGTCGAGGCCTACTGTATTCGTAATTACACTTTCAACTTTGAACTCCTGACGTGATCGCGCGTGCAATGGAATCATGCAGCTGTTTTTTATCGCGGGAAGGAGTCATGAGGCAAAAAAAAAATCAAATGCATAATGAAGTAAAAGCAAAAGGTTAAAAATAAATAGATGAAAATCTTTTGAGGGCATTTCTTCTACTTTTTTTTCTCTTACATTCATAGGTTTATTATGGAGTTCACGATTTCTCATCATCAGCATCACACAAACTTTCATTATTGCTTCGTCTGCTGAATTGTTTTTCTGTATAAAAAAGTAACATTATTCACATTTTATTGAACTCAGTATATTCAGTCAAGCGACATAAATTACAAACGATAAATTGAGCGCAGCTTAGGTTCTAACTGTTTCAAAAGCATGAATAGATTTCCTGTCTTTTCATTGCAGATGAGAACAAAGAAAATACGAATGAAGCAGTTCAGATAATCCGCGATTTTGTCAATGGAGCTCCAATTCGGGCATTTTACACGTTGTATAGTGTTCTATAAATTGTCGCTACACATCCATTTCCGGGAGGGGGGGGGGGCACTGCCATGACAAGGTGCGCACCATGCCTGTACACAAAAACACATTAAAAGGGTTTTTTTTTTCAATACCCGGCGATGAACGTGCCCATCATGATAATATAATAATACAGTGAAATGGGTATAACAAATGCTAAAATCAGGGGGGGGGGGGGGGGGGGAGGTTATACTTTTCACAGCCTGACATTATCCCCCTTCATGTTTAGGGTGGTGAACACATTACACAATACTTGTTTCGGGTATTCTGAGTTCGAAAGTAGATTACTTTTCAGGGCCCATTTTGTAAGTTCCTGTATGGGCATGGTGTCCATGTTGTAATAACATCGCCCCCCCCCCCCCCCCGTTTTGGGAAAGTCATATAACTCAGCAAAGGCATCTAACAAAATAAATCCACCATCGATTACTTGCTTTTCCAAAGGCGGATCGGAGTTGGTGGTTATAAAAAAGAATAATCCCGAATATATAAATAAATTTATATATATAAATAAATATATATATATATATATATATTCTCGCAATTTCTTTCACACATATATATATATATACTCTTGTACCAGCGTACCAATCATAACAGAGGAGTTATTATTGAGCATTTTATATTTTTTAGACGTTACCGAAAATTGAACTGATTTAGTCCGTTTTGAACTCTCTGATTTCATAAGTCTTCCGACCGCTGAGAGCTTATAATCTGTAGCAAAAATGAGAATAGATAACGACAGAATACCCACGAAACGATTCTGTAAAGATGATTATAATAATGCAGAGAAACATCGATTTTTTTTTAAAGAAAAACAAACAAACACATGAATACTGTAGAAATGGTTACCGTAGTTCTTTTCTTATTACGAGGCGGCTAAAGTTATAAATATTAATATCTTATAATATTTTATGAATACATCAACAAAGTTGAACAGCTTGAAAATCGAGGGGAAAAAATGGAAAATACAGAAGGAATCGGAAAAGTGTAATTAGTCTCGCTGAAATAATAAAACACATTTCCCAAAATAAATAGTAACCCATCATGATGATATAATAATGAATACTAATGAAATAGTATTTGAGGGTAAAAATTAAGAATGGAAAATAAAAATATGAGTAAATGACTTCATTCATTGATTGTTAAATCAGCTTGAATCAGCATAAGACGATTTATTCCAATACATATAAAAGTATTTCCTGTAATATATCATTATTACCATATTTTCTGTTTATTGTTTTATGAGTTATGGTAGTTTCTTCTACATATTTTTGTTTTACATTCATAGGTTTATTATGGAGTTCATGATTTCTCATCATCAGTATCATACATACTTTCATTATTGCTTCCTCTGCTGAATTGTTTTCTGTATAAAAAAGTAACGTTATTCACATTGTTTTGCACTATATTATTCGCCATACTTTACAAACGATAAACTGGGTCAAGCTTGGGTTTTAACGGTTTCAAAAGCATGAATGGATTTCCTGTCTTTTCATTGCAGATGAAAGGAAATACGAACAAAGGTCGCCACCCCCGATAATTCCACAATTTGTCAATGGAGGTCCAATCCAGACAATCAAGGAGTCTGACACTTCCCCGTTTTGTGGGCATAAATGTATATAACTCAGCAAGAGGATCTAAGATAATAAAACACTGCATCAATTGCTTTCTTTTCCAAAGGCGGATCAAAGTTGGTAACTCTAGAAAATAATAATCCCGAATATATATACACTCGTGCCAGCGTACTACTTATAACAGAGGAATTATTATTGAACATTTTCCCCTATTTAGACTTTAGAAGTTATACCGAAAGTCGAACCGAAATTATTAGGTTTAAACTGTGAATTTATTAGTCTTCCGGCCGTTTCATGAGACCTTATAATCTTCGGCAAAAAAAGCAACAACATGAGAATATAACACGGAATCCACACCAACGATTCTGTAAATATGATTGAAATAAAAGAACCATCGTTTTTTTTTTTTCCTTATGTTTTTTTGCAAAAAACACAGCGCTATGAAAATGGTAGTCCTTTTCTTCCTACGAAGCTGCTTAAGTTATCATTTTTAATTTCTTATACTAATCATCATTTTCCATATACATCAACAAAATTGAATAACTTGAAAAGGCGACAAAATGGGAAAATACAGAATGGAGAAGCGTAGAAGAAGAGAATACTATACGCTTCTCCGAAGCGTAAAGTCCACAAAACTAAAGGCGTCTTTAGGAGTTCTGTGGTATAGTCTCGCTAAAATAATTAATTCCTAAAACAGTAACATCATGATGATATAATAATGACTACTAATGTAATATTGTTTGAACGAAAATATGAAGGATAAGACTGGAAAATAAGAATGAAAGTATACGACTTGATTCATTCATTGTTAAATCAGATTGAATCAGCATAAGGCGAATTGTTTAAATACATATAAAACAATAAATAGAAAATATGATATGCAAATACGTTTATGAGTTATTGTCGTAATAATGTCTTAAGAAAATAAATGAATAATACATTTAAAAAAAAAAGAATTGTGAGGATAATAGATATGGCCGGCGGAACCGGGGGGGGGGGGGGGGGGGGGGGGAGGGGGGAGGGGGAGGGGGGGGGGGGGGCGGCCTCCGATATTTTTTGCCTCGGACATAGAAAATGTGTTTTTAAAAAGTTTGGACCCCCCATGTGTTTTGTTTTTTTTTGGCTTGCCGGGAATGTCGACGATGTTGGACTTTTTTGGGGTTGTCAACAAAATTTTTGTCGGGAATGTCGACGACGGCGGAGACTGGGCCCCTTTTTTGTAGCACAATAGTAACATTCCTGCATGGTTCCCATATTTGGGCTCCACCAATCTCAAAAACGTTCGGCTGGCCCTGATAGAGAATGTGGTAGACGAAGAAAAAATGAAACAAATCAAGGGAGACAAAACGGAAGGATAAGAAAAAGGAATAACTATATGATAAATGAAGAAATATGGGGATAAATAAAAGAATAGCCCTAGGATAAACGACGAAAAAAAGAAGAAAAAAAATAAAATTTACAAAAAAAAGAAGGCAAACATGAATCATGTGAATAAGTGAGATATAGGAAGTTACAATTCAGAATTCAAAGCGAGATCCATATAATCCGATTTTGCTACATCAACCTTTCTTCTGTCTCGCACGGTCCAGTGGTGTAACGGAGCGGATAGAGGGGGCACGTGCCAAGGGCAACACTTTCAGGGGGGGGGGGGGGAGGGGGAATGGAAATGAAAGAATGATGAAGTGGAGACAATGACGAAAATGTGTGGTCCTGGATTACTACGCACCCAAATCATTAATAAAATGCATATTTTATAGAAACAGTGTTTTTAAGGCCTTAGATGCAAAAATAAATGAAGCTTGGCAGCTCTCTCGGATTTGTTTTCTCAAAGAATCTCGTAATATCTCCTCAATGTACGTAGAATATACATCTAGTTTATAGAAAGCATTGTAAAGGGTTCATATTTACATTTTCTCTTTTACTTTATTTTTCAATCAATCGGCCTTTATAAAGGACTGTCGAACTAGCCAAAATACGGTCCGGTCAAGGGGGATACTCCACACACAAAATCGCCCCATGGCTGGAGCTCGCTACAAAAGGGCACCAGCAATTTCGTTCTTTCTTTCTTTCTTTCTTTTTGCTGTTGCTTGTCGAAGACTTTTCGGACATGTGACAACACCCCCCCCCCCCCCCCCACCCCCCCCCCCGAAAGACTATACTCAGATCCGCCTCTGTGTAGCAAAATTATAGTAGTATTGATGTGTCTGTTTTTACAGTCTATTTGGTTTCCAACCCTTGCAACGTTTTGAAAGGTACTTTCATCAGATGACCTCCAACAAAAGCAGAAATCCAACATTTCGTCAATAACCACCGGTGGATAGTCTTCATCCCCACCCCTATCCATTATTCTCTCCAGTTCATTCTCCTCTCAACCGACTTTTAATGCTAATTATGGTCGGAGAAAACTCATATTATCTTGTTTTATTTTTTTTTAATTTGCTTATTTATTTTATCCTTTTTTTTTTCTTTTTGGGGTATCTCTCTCTCTCTCTATTTTTTATTATTTTTATTCGTTTATTGTTATTCTTTCTCTCTTTTTTTTTTGGGGGGGGGGGGGACTGCTCATGTTTCATAATGCATATTTTGAACATGATGATGGACATGTTACTTTCTTTGTATAGGCTAAGATTTGAATGAATGTACCGACACCCTTTATCATAAATAATTAATAATTCAATTCATAGTATAATTCTTTTCATGTTATAATTTTGGATTGGTATAGACTTGTGCATGTACTACAATGAGAACGAATGACATGACGTCATCCCATCGGAGTCCATGGATTCGCTCAGCTCCAAGTGCCAGTCGTCGCTGCAGCTTGACTCCATGTTGAAATCCTCGCTCTCGCTTGATTGTTGATTTGAAGAAACGATGCTATCCATGATGAAAAGCTCCTTGTCAAAAGATATCCTGCTTTATATAAACCACGGAAGGATCCAAAAGCCAGGTCAAATTTGCATATGCCGCATTGTTTGTGACGAATAGTCAAATCACGGACGCGTGTCCGGCTCTATTGAAACAATATAATACAAGAATGCTCGCTTCCCTTGATCTTCTTATACAATAGAGATTTACAAGCCAAATGTGAAATAAGGCATTCACATTTTCTATAGATTCAATTCAATGAATAAAAACAGAAAATGAGGGGGTTGAGTCAGTATCAGTGAGAATTTGAATATCCCTTTAAGTACCGGAAACGAAAATAACACTTTTCAGATATCAATACCCCATATACCCCGAAAAAAAAGACTTTTCATTTATATCATATAACAAATTTGCAACATAGTGAATGCCTTTGATAAAAATAAATCTGAATGTTATTTTGCGACAAATTGATACAGTTTTATGTTCTGCAATTTGAAACTTTGCAAACAAACATTCAGTTAGTATATTGTGTAAATAAGAAAGGGGATTTCACTGGGGTATAAAGAGAGGGAAGTTCCCCAGTTTCTGCTGTAAAAAGATAAAGGTTTATCTCCTTGTTTGCATTCAAAAGATGCATATCGGTATAGGGATCGAGGTCTGCATGTGCATATGGAGTTTCTTTACAACAACACATGTGAATGGAAATGATCATCTTTTATTAGTGATTACCCACGCCGATGAAATCGGCAGGGTTATGTAAAGGGCTCCGTATGTTTTTTTTTTGTTTTTTTTTTGTTTGTGTACAAGAGAACGGGTGAACGGATTCGCACCAAATTTTCATGGAATGTTCGGATAGTGACAGGAAAGAATCGATTAAATTTTGGTGATGATTGGTTGACCCATGCAAATTCTGTGTGACCTTGAAGTTTTGACCCCAACTTCATTTCGGATAGTGACAGGAAAGAATCGATTAAGAAAAGAATCGATTAGATTTTTCGTGATGATCGGTTATAGAAACTTCGGTTCGGAGAGTTCTTTTTTTATTTTTAAGAATATTTTATTACTTCCTTTTTCAAAATAACATTTTTCACAATAATCAAGGTAAAATACACAAACAAATATTTTCACACCCAGTATCATTGTGCCAAATTACATAATAATAATAAGTAACCATAATATTTTACATGCATGTATTAAATACTAGAGTATGCCAAATCTGGAAGTCTTTATTGCGATAAAAAGCAGAAAAATATAAATTATAAAATATAGTGACTGGAAAGAATCGTTTAGGGAAAAAATGCAACTACTCTGTAGCGCCGCCTTTGACGGCCTTTCTAGTTCTCCAATGTCCTGCAGATACAAATGGTTCGCATGGGCCACAGAACAGTAACTGGGGTGGATGCAGTCCCCACCACCACAACCACACACAATTATTGTACATACTTTATATAAAAACACTACCCTCTGATACCTTCGGGGAAACCCTATCGTCACTGGCGTAGACAGGGGGCACCGGGGGCCATGCCCCCTCCCTATTCAGCCACTACAACAAAAAAAGCGAGAGCGAAAAAGCGGGGGAAGTGAGAAAAAAATGCCTAAAAAGGCGTTATCCTGGCTCTCAAAATTTGCTAAAAACGTCAAAGTTTTCGCGCCCACCCTTGTACCATAGGTGTCGATCCCGGGGGGATGGACGTATATACCCCCCAAAATATTTGAGGTGGGAGGATGGCCTGTATTATCACTCCCAATATATTTGGATTAAATAAATAAGAATTATGCATTAACTTGAAACTAATAATTATTTTAACTCATGATGTTTAATCTTCAAATAACACATTCTTTAATGATTAGAAGAAAGGAAATAAAAAATTGTCATCAGTTCAATACGAAAATATTGAAGAAAATTAGTTCACTCGCATTGTTTTCTCAATTAAGGGGTTCCGTCATCCGTACATTCCTTCTTTTCATTAAAAACATTTTGGGATGCTTTAAAATGCAAGTTTTATAGACAGATTCCCTGATGTAGGAGAGGGGTACTCCCTTTTCGCTCAGTGGTGTGTCTGGGGGGGGGGGGGGGAGCACGTGCACTGGGAAACACTTGAAGGGGGGCGCAAACGCAAAGGAGAGAAAGAAAAATAGGGGAGTGAAGAAAGATTATAATCATTACAGCTTTACGGCCCGTACCCAGCCCTGTTACATACAATGCAGTATTGCGTCCCAAATAACTGAAAAGCAGCCAGGGCGGTGAACTAATATTCCGCCTAAAAAAAAAAAGATGCTAAAACGTCGGAGCTTTCGCGCTTCGCGCGGGAAGGGGGGGGGGGGGGGGGCTCCCCCTCCCTGTACCCACCCCTGTTACATACGGTGCAGTATTACGTCCAAATAACTGAAAAGCAGTCAGGGTGTCGAACTATAACTTTCCGCCTAAAAATTGTTTTCTACGAGCCGTTATCTTTATCTCAAATTGCGGGGGACAAGGGGGGGGGGGGTGAAATGTGTATCGACCTATAAAGCATTCACGACTTCCTGTCACTTCTCCGAGACAGAGTCAATTTCTCCTTCATCCTGACAGTCTCTCTCTCTTTCTTTCCCTGCCACCCAGTCCCCCTTGTCTCTCTACCACATCACTCCACCCTCTCCCTCTCTTTGTGCCATCCATCTTCTACATCAATCTACATGTATTTTTAATGTTACTTACAGTTTCCTATGGGACAGGGCATTTCACCAAACATCGTGATGAAAAAGATCCTAATGAAGGTTAACGACGTACATATCAAAGTCAACAACCTTATCCGGGGACAGGCGCAATCACAAAAGTTTGTCATCGTTCTGGAATTCTTATAATTTTAATAAATTACCTCGCTCTCTCTCTCGAGGGGTGGGCTGCAGCCCCCAGGCCCCGTCCCCAGTTCTGGTTCCGCGACCCATGCAAAAGTAAAGTTGTATTTATATTCAGAAATCCGGTCTTAACTCGAGAACATTAAGTTTTTCGTTCTGATATTTCAATTTCATTTTTTTTTATCCGCAGCCATGACGGCTACATAGAACTATTAAAATGTGAAAGTGAATTTATAATTGCATTGCTTGGAAACTAAACAATGTGTTTTGGGATTGGATTTTTATTGTTATTAGATGAGTTGTTTTTTGGTTTGGAACATAAAGCAATATTTTGAATAGTTGTCCCGCGCAAGAATGTATTCACCGTCCTTTATTTATTCGTGTATTATTTTTTTATGTCGTTTATCATTACTATATATTTTTGTGGTGGGCTCGATGTGGGAAAATTTAAATGTTAGGGGCCGACTTTGTCATGGCACAAACCTAGGTATTTTTTTTCTCAGAAAACTATGACAACTGATACGTACGGTACTTTGACGGAGAATTCAATACATTCGTACTTTTTCCAAAGAAAATAAGAAGCAAAATGAAGCAGAATGAGTCACCATTTAAACCGTATGTGGCGCTCTTTCAAAACACTAAATATACAACTGCCTTCAAGGCAGAACAAAAATAAAGAACAGGAAGTCGGCGAAATCGAAGGAATCGCAGGGTGGGTCTCTTAACAAAAGCTCGCGCTAATCCCGCTGAACGGCGACTTCTTAGAGTCGCCGAAGATCCGGGAGAAAATCCCGCTAATCGGCCTTTTTAACTTTGGCCGCGGTGAAAACGGTGACAAAACTTTCCGCAAGAAGCCTTAGCTCAGCCCCTATCAGGGATCCTCCACCTTCGTCCAGCGGCTCTGTTTTTGTCCGCCTGGCCTCTGTCGGGGAGGATGCGAGGATTGTAGGACTCTCAGAGAGAGCCTCCCAGTTCATAGTCCAGAGTAGAAGAGAATCTACCCGAGCTGTTTACAACTCGAGGTAAGAAGCGTTCCATGCTTGGGGTGGTGAGACGGGAAATTTCCCCCCGTTCTGCCTCGGTCGGTGCTTTTGCGAATTCTTGGTCCCCCTTTTTTTCGATATGGGTAGATCTCTCTCTACCATTCGTGGATACCGTTCAGCTTTTGCGGCGGTTCACCTTGGTTTCTCTGTTGGTTCGGGTTTTTCGAACCCTCCCTTCTTGACCTATTCGTGATGTCGTTCTTCTTAGATCGGCCAGCGAATAGCCAGTTGACTCCTGCGTGGAGCCTTCCTTTGGTTTTGGACGTTTTGGCCAAACTGCCCCTTGAGCCGTTGTGCTAAGCGTCGTTACACCATCTCTCGATTAAGACCGCCTTTCTGGTCGCTTTTGCTTCTGGGCAGAGGAGAAGCACTTTTCAGGCTCTCTCTCTACGGCGCCCGAGCATATCAGTTGGAAAGGCAGGGTGTTCGTCTTGTCCCTCGACCTTCGTTTTTTGCCAAGAATCCGACGGATTCTTCTGGCTCGATCGGAGTGTTCTTGAGTCCTCTGTCAGAATTCTCTTCTGTCATAGAGGGTAAGTCTTGGTGCCCTGTTAGGGCTCTCAAATGGCACTTGGATAGGACTAAGGTCTTTTGTAAGGATGATCAGCTCTTTCTTTTTCCCGTCACCCTTTTTCCCAGCGTCGAGGGAGTCTATCTCCCGTTGGATTGTCGAGGCTATCCGAGCTGCGTGTTCGGAGGCTCTTCTGTTTGAGAGTCCTCCAAGAGCGCACGATACCAGGAGTTTTCTACTTCCTGGGCGTTTTTTCAGGTTATTCCTTTGGAAGATATCTTGCGGTCTGCCTTTGGTGTTCCCCTTCCTCTTCACATCCTTCTTTTTTTAAGGGTGATCCTTCGGGTGAGGTTGTTTTTGCTACCTCTGGGTTGAGAGCTGTTTTTGGTCTTCACTCCTGCCCCGCGTTCGTTCTTCCCGTCCTGGGCCATGCCACCCGGGTTTTTATCCGTGCTATTCTTAGCAAATAGGTAGATACATCGATTTATTCCTGTAAATCAAGAAAATAATAACTAATTTTGTTATTTACTAGATAAATCTATGTATCTACCTATGTCCCTCCCTCCAGCCCCTCTCCTTGTCTGACATGTCCTGGATTCTGTCTCTGACTGCTCGGAAGAGGAAGAGCATGGCGGCTGCGCGATCATATAGTAGACGGGGAGAGCGCGCGCGCGGGCAGGGGCATGCGCGTTTCTGACATAGTTTTTCTCGATTGACGGCATAGTTTGGGAAACTGGCAAATAGGTAGATACATAGATTTATGTAGTAAATAACAAAATTAGTTATAATTTTATTGGTTAAAGTGTGATGCACTTCTGATCCCTTGAGGTGCATTTTACCGTAGTATTTTTCAATTCTTTTCCTAATAATTCAGTTGGCTAACTAAAGATTTGAGGCCCACTGTGGACATATTATTATTAAAACCCATATACCATAGAGGGCAGGACTTGCGCTGCGAATTTTCTTCTCAATTTAGGCCTTGTATATTGTAAGGATCCCACCCCTTTTTTTCTTTTTTCCTCTAACCTTATATAATATATATACGGCTTTGTCTGCAACAGAAAAACAAAGTAATATATAATTAATAGGGTGTTGCAAGAAAGTTGCAATCAACTGCAAATTGTAAAGCAAATTAGAACAACCATTCTGAATGGTTCAGGGTCTGCCCATTCAAGAAGATGAGCTTTCAACAATGATTTTGATTGGTCAGTACCGATCAGTTGCAACTTGCAATCAATCGCAACTTTCTTGCAACACCCCATAAGTCATAGAAAGGCTTATTTTTTTACAACGCAACTGAGATGGCGTAAATATTCATATTTTTAATGACAGCGCCGTAAGAACCAACAACCACCTCTAAAATTTCCCAAAATTTGACAGATCTGTCAATTTTGAGTGAGCTTTCAAATATCCCAGATATCTCTTCAAATATCCCAGATATCTCTTCAAATTATTTTGTGAATTTCATGGTCTCCAAATTTTGGATTAACGCATTGTTCCCCATTATGATGTGCCAGTACATGCTAATTAGTAGCACGTAGTCCATTTTTATCATGTTGAATTTACAAGTAGTTCACAAAATGAGTAATTATCGGTTACGAGATATTTATGCTTTGTTCACGCATTGGTAATCATTACCATGACATGCTTTTTCTTCATGCAAGATCATCAGAGGAGAATGCGGAGCTGGTTGGTGCCATGCTCACGATTAAACTGTATTGTGGCCATCATTCTTGATCACATGTTGTACATGTGCGGACTATGCGTCTATCATCCCAAATCTGGGAAAGAAATATGCGCAGTTATTACGCAAAGTATGTGCAACTTTATTTGTGAACTATAGTTGTGAACTGCATGCCACGAGACTGATGGACACACATTGGTATGACACTGGTATGACATTGGTATGACATTGACACGCGCTGGAATAGCTATTTTGCGCATATGTGGCGCATAGTTCATTGTTCGCGAAAGTTGCCCAAAAATTTATTGTGCCAAAATTTTGTTACCCAGTTTACACATTGACCACATTGAATAGCATCCTCCCACATGTTGCCACAAATATTTCCTGCATTGGCACGAAATGGTACATGCCAATGTCCAAACCAAGTGTCAGGGTGGCCTAAGTCACACTAGAACAGGGACCGTATTTTGAAAATTGTTTATCTTCTACGATAATGAAAAGTATGTCCATAACAAATTGAAATTGCGCATAATAAGTGCTAATTATTGGTGCTTGGACAAATAACCCCCCCCCCCCCCTAATTAACTATATGAGCACGCAGCTAGCTTTTCTCAGACATTACCCAATGACTTGTTTTATTTGGACGAACACATCAGTATGTACATTGTGGCTTATTTTATTTTTCAACATGAAATAATTGCATAGATTTTGTGATGAAATGAAGGTGTCGTATATCCTTTGTAAGGTTTAAAGGCCGGGAGATCCCCTGCTGCAGTTATTTCCAAGATACCAGAAATCAAATTTTTTTCCGAGGACTTTCCACGGGGCTTTTTCTTGGCTACCTCTTTGATCTTCTCAAGCAATCTCTTCCTTCTGTCTGTCTTCTCACATTCTTCACTTTCTGCTGGAGCAGTGCACTCAAGTAAATATATTTGAAAAATTAAATTAAAAAATTAGGCAATTTCACATTATATAATAAGAGCTTACGCTACAATGTAAACCAGTAATGACAAGTATCCGCATTCACAAGCCCTAATTGTACGGCCTTCGGAACTCCAAGACTAAAGAAACAATGAACATAAAGCTTTATAGACGAATAGATTTAAACTCCAAAGTAATGAAGGAGAAGTTTAATTACAGTAATTGAATATATCATAAAGAAAGTAAATGTGAGAAAATTACAATGCCCCGACCGGGATTCGAACCCGGGACCCTGGCTTACATGACCAGTGTTCTACCAACTGAGCTATCCGCGAGCTGCTAAAATTTTTTTCCCACGAACTTTTTGTCCCTGTCCTCCCTGGCGCATGCGCACCTGATCCTTTCCGATCTAAATCAATTTCGCAATCATGGGGTTTATTCC
The DNA here is from genome assembly GCA_025617745.1 of Heliocidaris erythrogramma. Lineage (NCBI taxonomy): Eukaryota > Metazoa > Echinodermata > Echinoidea > Camarodonta > Echinometridae > Heliocidaris > Heliocidaris erythrogramma. Next base: position 34,564,177 of record CM046873.1, on the reverse strand, counting down.
TTTTTTTTTAATTGTTACTAAAAGTAGAATGAAACTTTGAAACCCCATCCAACTCCATGCATTTTAGGGCTATTTCAAAGTTGCGCATGCGTCAAGAACGATAGTGACAAAAAGTTCGTGGGAAAAAAAGTTCGCATCCGGGCTGCGATTTTTTTTTTGCCTGTACCTTTGGGGCTATCCAATATGAATATTCATGAATGACTACACGTATCGGACTTGTATTTTCTTACTCAGTTTCACCTTATTAAATCAGGAAAAAAAAAATCGTAATATATTCCTCTACCGAGATTCTACCTCTACCGAATCGCGGTCTCTTCATCGATAGCGCACCAGATTATCCGATTGCGCCACACAGAAAAGCTGCTCATGGCATTGCTCGTATCATATCCCTACAGTTCGTTTTCATGAATATTCATACCGACTAGTCTTGACGGAATACACCGTATTACTCGTCATGTGCATGCGTACTCTCATCTCTAAGACCCAAGTCATGAATATTCATATTGGATAGCCCCAAAGATACAGGAAAAAAAAATTGCATCCGGGCTCCCGTCGAAGCAAAGTAACAATCTCACATATAGCCCCTCTTTCCATCGAGCGTAGGGGGTACATCCATACCAATTCCATGCGTACGCTATATAATGGCCTACCAATGAGACAGGTCTGACAAAATGGTTTTGTCAGTGGCATTTGATTGAAGAGACTATTGGGCATCTATTACAATGAAAAAAAAACCCTATATATTTTGAAATGTACATTAATTGTGTAGAGTTTTCAAAATTGTAACGTATTTCTCGATATGCAGTGTTGCAACCTGAAATTGAAAGTCATCATACATTATGTTCATGAAACGTACATGTACATGTAATTACTTTAACACGTCCAGTGTTTTCTACAATATATTTTGCTTTTAGAAATGTTTTGTAAAGTGTCACATAGTTTTTTTTTGTTTTGTTTTTTAGATGTGGTACATGTACTCACCATTCTAAATATATTTGATAATTCGTAGTTAATTTGATTACAATTATTCAAGACATAAATGACTTAAATAAGTTGTTTCTTTGCATTTCATTCGTTACATGTTGTTGCACTTCCCTGCCTGTACCCCATCATGGATGCTTATGTTTCATTTAAGGGGAAATCACTAGCAAATTAGACCAAAAAAAAAAAAATGGAGAAAAGACCCTTTGGTTTAACACGGCAGAAATATGGTTGATTTTAAATAAAAATGATAAAATCAGGGATGTACAGAGAACTTGATTGTGTAAAGTTAATAAAAAGAAGCATTCATAAAAGCAGTACATATTTTTGTCATTCGTGTTTTTATTTCATGACTTTACACGCATGCATGTCATACACGTGAAAATCTAGTGATAGTAATCTCTGAAATTTACGTGTTTGCTGAACGAGGATCTGATTCTGACATTTATTTGATTTGATTTGATTTATTTATTTCTGCTTGATTTCTCAATTCATCAAATAATGCATACGTTATACAAATTATGCGATATACAATTCAATGGAACATCATGACATTAATATATCTTAAACTACAAGGCTAACAGTAGGATTATAGAAAGAGAAATCAAACAAGAGGGTTTTCATAATAAGCCGAGGCTTGACAGCATGAAAGCCCTTTGAGATAAAATATAATTAAAAAAGTAATGAGAGAGAGAATGGGAAGAGGATACAAAGAGAAATAGGGATGAAGATAGGAGGATAAAATGAGGCAATTGTACCTTTCCAAATATTTTAAATAACAACTGTATTAACAATAGAGAGTTAATCATCCGGTTTGAGAGGCAGAAATGATATTAACATAATAGCAAGTGGTAAACTCGTTTTGTAAACTAATATCATATCTGCCTCCCAAAGAGGTGAAAATGTGCCAAGTCATGGGTCCTATTTACATAATTATACAAGATATTATGGGTGTACTACACAATCATTATTGTGGGGAATATTGCTTAATTAGGTGATTTTTTGCTGCTCGCTTGAAAGAGTACATTAAAGTCATGTTTTTTATTTCGGGAGGAAGGGAATTCCATACATCAGGGCCAGAATGCCTAATAGAATTATGTGCAAGAGCAGTCCTGGGGTTAAGTAAATGCACATTTTTTGATTGTCTGGTAGGATATGCGTGTATTTGTGTGTTCGATTGAAATAATGTTGCAAATACTGGGGGTAAAAGGTTGGAGTTATACTTAAACATGAATAGAGCTTTTTGTAGGAAATTAATATCATTGACCTTGAGGGACTTAAGACGAAAAAACAGAGGGTCAGTGTGAGAGCAAAAACTTGCCCCACTACACGCCCGGATGGCTTTTTTCTGGAGAATTAATATGGGATTTGTATAACATTTATGAGTTGCCCAGATAATATTACAATATGATATGTATGGCAAGACAAGCGTATTATACAGCGTAAATAGTACAGAAGTAGGTAAAAAATATTTTAGCTTAGTTAACAGACCAACATTACGAGAGATAGGTAAAATTATGTGTTTTACATGATCATTCCATTTTAAATTTTCATTAATATACACACCAAGAAATTTAGTCATCATTTTGTTTTCAAGAAGATTACCATCAATATATAAATCATGATTTTGCAAGTCAACTTTTCTTTTACCTCTGAAATAAATATAGTTGGTTTTCCTTAAATTGAGTGACAAGATATTACTTTTAAACCATGTAGATAACTTCGGTAATTCATTATTCAAAATAGTAATTAAACGGTGTAAGTCAGAGTGTGAACAAAATACATTTGTATCATCAGCAAATAAAATATACTGTAACATAGGTGAAGCATTTGAAATATCATTAACATAAATTAGAAATAATAAGGGGCCTAAAATTGAGCCTTGTGGGACTCCGCATGTTGTTGGTAACATATTCGAATGAGCGGATTCAAAGGAAACAAATTGTTCTCTGTGTGATAAATAATTCTCAAACCAATGAAGTGCAGTACCCCGAATCCCGTAATGTTGTAACTTATATAGTAAAATTTTGTGATCAAGAGTATCAAATGCCTTGCTAAGATCCATAAATATACCAATTACATGTTCATGATTTGCCAAGGCATCTGATACTCTGTCAAATAACTGCATTAAGGCTAAATCGGTTGAATGATTCTTACGGAAACCAAATTGATTAGGATTAAAAAAACTATTTTCAGACAAAAATCCATATAACCTATTATAGACAATCCTCTCAAGAATCTTTGAGAAACTTGACAAAATAGAAACAGGTCGATAATTACATATACAGGAAGGATCGTCTTTCTTATAAATTGGTATAACCTTTGCAATTTTAAAGGGGGTCGGGAAGACACCAGAGGAGAGTGAGAGATTAAAAATATGGATTAGAGGTGACAAAATATTATTTATAATCTGTTTCAATAAGTGAGTACTAATTTCATCATGACTAGAGGAGTGACTACATTTGAGGGTGCGGACGATTCTTAATATTTCAATAAAGTCAGTGGGGATGAAGAATATGGATGTATCTATTGATTGTGATAAAAATTCTACAAAGTTACAATTACTCTCATCAACTTTAGCAGCTTGGTTTGGACCTACATTAACAAAATATTCGTTAAACATGTTTGCTATTTCAGGGGGATTTTTGATAGAATTACCATCTCTATTAAATACTTGGGAATTAATATGTGATTTGCTCTTATGAAGGATTTCGTTAATTATTTTCCATGTGGTTGAAATATTACCTTGAGCATTATCTATTTTATTAGAAAAGTACATCCGTTTTGATAATCTTATTACACTTGTTAATTTATTTCGATATATTTTGTAATTACGCACATTTATAGGGTTTGGTTCAGAAAGGCTTATTTTATATAGAGTATTTCTTTTATTAATAGATTTCAGAATTCCTCTTGTAATCCACGGTTTGATAGGTTTATTGCGTTTCCCCCCAACTTTAACTTTAGGAATACTAATATTAAAATATGACTCAAATTTTGACCAAAATAAATGATATGCTCTTTCAGTGTCATTGCACATTAAAACATCTTCCCATTCTTCACTCTGTAAATGTTCGTTTAACCTATATATATTTTCTGGGGATAACTTCCGTGTATATTTCGTTTCTTTCTCTCTAAAAGGGGAAGGGATATTAAACATTAAAAAAACAGGAATATGATCTGAAATTTCAGAATATAAAAGACCGGAATCAATTTTGTAAGTATCATCATTAAAAATTATATTATCTATGATAGTGGAAGATTGATTTACAATTCTTGTGGGTTTGTCTATAACAGGAAAACAAGCATTTGAATATATGATACTTTTAAATTGATTGACAGTATTATTATCTTGTTTAAGGTCTATATTAAAATCTCCCATTAAGCATATTAATTTGCCTTCTGGGTTCAGACTATTCAATAAATTATCAAAATCTTCTAAAAAGGTATCAACATTGTTGCTAGGTGGACGATAAATAACACATACAATTAAATTTTTCCCATTCTTTATATTAATCTCAATACATAATAATTCAAAGGAGCTATTAACAAGAGAAAATTCGTGTCTGACTTTGTACGATAAAAATTGGGATATATAAAAGGCAACACCACCACCACGACAGTTCTGTCTATCATTACGGATAAAATGGTAATTATTAATATCATATACATTTGGAGATCTATTATTTAACCATGTTTCTGTGACGCCAATTATTGAAAATGAAAAAGAGAGGTTTACCAATAAGTCAGATATGTTATCAAAATTCTTATTAAGACTACGGGCATTACAATGCAATAAACTGATTTTTTCAGAACAGTTTGAAAAAGTACGGTTGAACTCATCAGGCAGATAGTATTGACATTTCACGTAGGGTTGAACATTACAATTTAGGTGAGACATGGTGTAGATTCAAATAAGTACATATAGCTACCCATGACTTGGCAGAAGAAAATGAGCTTATCTGGCAAGAATACGAAAAACAGTTGGGGTACAGGCAAAGGAGTATGTATACATTGCGTGGTACAGAATATATTGGAAAAGACTCGAAGAAAATGTGGCATAAGTGTACGTTGGAAAATAGCAAGTCTCTCGCCAATTACAAATTTAATTACAAAGTAATATAATCTATGCTTAAAGTGGCAAGAGAGAACTAAAGAAATAGAGGAAGAAACACGAAATAGAGAAATAGAGGAAGAAACAGAGTGTTACCGGAGAGTGTTCTAAGCTGAGGAGTTGAAGATGTACGGTGCTCCTCCTCTGGTTCTCCATCTTCCCGCGTAGAACCGAAGCTTGACGCCGGTGTTGTACAACTCCTGTACGGTAGCGGACCACTTACGCTTCTCTTTGAGGTCATCGGCTGTCAGGTCGTCTGTCATGTAGTAGCGTTCGTTAGCTAGTTTCTCGCGCTGGGCCTTCATTATGTCGATTTTCTGGCGATACGATAACGTTTTGAAGAGAATATGCCGTGGGCGATCATTTGCTGGTTTCCCATCGCGATGGGCTCTCTCGACCTTGAGAGTAGATATTCAAAGAAAATCACAAATATGGCAATTAATGTATCACTAGAAACTGGGAAGCTTACAGATGGCAATCGTATAAGTTTTATGTCAACTGCGTATCTGATGATTATAAAAACAACACAAATAAAAGCTCTTCTCAGCATCTGGAATATCCGAGGATTCGCCAGAAATATAGCGATGTTTTGATGTCGTCACACTCGGGATCGATCCTGCTTAAGCAGACGACGTCCTATAATGAATGAACGTAATTGCAATGCAATTATTTATCAAATTATAAAGAGTTTTGTGTATTTAAACATGACCTTATTTCACACCATTATAAAGGGAAAGTGAAACTGATTCTGATAGCTAAAACCGTTTGATTGTAAATACACAGGAGAAGGGTCAATGATCAATGAAATAAACCCCACTTTCAAATTGAAAAGCCCTCCGAATAATAGCAGGATGGTATTCGTTCCCTCTTGAAACGCCGAACATGCCCCGGTGCAAGCAGCTGAAAATACAATGGCGTCTTATTTTGTTTACAAGTGACTGATTCCTTTATGTTTTTTAACGCTGCATTTTTCATCAAAATAATACCATACACGAAGTTAAGAATGAGGTAACAGACTAACATTAAGACTGACGCTAGTGAAGGAAGAGAAATAAGTGAAGAGGAGATGACAAAATAGGCTCTGAAAAATGTGTAAGATGTTATGGGACATCGTCTGCTTAGACAGGACTGGTCCAGGGTGTGTCGTCACATATCTCAGCAGCGTTCGAGGAGCTCTTCAGCTGCTATATCGGGGGCTGTATTTTACCGTTTTATAATTGATAATAATCATTACTTCAAATGTTTCCAAGCGTTGAATTTGGATAACCTTGTTTAATTTATGCCATCTATGCAATAATAAATATTAAGCCAATATTTAAAATCATTAACGTTCTACTTGAACGTGAATGCTGGTGTTTGATTAAGTGTGAATTCAGAACGTAGAATTTACGTCAATAAGAAGGGTGCAAAATGGGATGAATTAGGTGACATGGATGCGGTGATTATTTTAGTGATTTTTGTGGTGAGATTTACATGATTAAAATTCTATTTTATTGCAGGTTCTTTATAAGTGCAATTTTGTTCCTTGATTTTAACGTGTTTCAGTGACGCAATCAATCGTTCATGAAAATACATACAAGGTGAGTTCATGAAAGAAGTGATTTTTCTAGTGATTTTATCACTATGAACACGGCGAACAAAGAAAGCGGACAAAATATACAGCTCATTGTAGCTTCCACACTGGTAGACAAAAGAACATCCCTTCATTATTATGTAAAAATATGTAGAACAGGTGTCACATGCACATTCACCTGTTCTACTTAAAAAAGCAATGAAGGGATGTTCTTTTGTCTACCAGAGCAATTGTGGAGGGTACAATGAGGAGCTGTATATTTTGTCCGCTCTTTGTCATCGTGTTCATAGTGTATGGTCAGAATTAGGTGATATAATCCATTTTATTATACGTGTGTTTTAGGTGACACAGTGAAAGTAACGTATTAACACATTTACTGCATTTTGAAGTGTTTGAAGAACGTTATTTGCTCAAAGTCGTTTACCTGATAATGATGTGATTTTAACGTGATTTTGTTTATTGAGATGGCGGAAACCAACATGTAAATGCCGGATTCAGGGCATTGCTGTGGGAGTTAATCAAAACCAAACATCCTATTAAACGGAAAGTCGAACCTAACATAACATAACATTACATTGATTTAGATAATTAGAATACAACAACAAAAAAGGTAAAAATTTAATTGATATTAAAGGTGAGATTATAAAGTTTGGCATTTTGAAGTTGTGCTTTGTATGCAATTTGGAGTCGATGGTTTCATGATCGATTGCCTCCTGATGGAAAAACTCTATTCTCACATCCCTCTCTATAGATATATATATATATATATATATATATATATATATATATATAAACCGCTCAAAAAAAAGTTCTTCAATACAAGTTTAAGCATTTATATCTCTCTAGTAACTGTATGATCATCATCACGTTTGATATCATTGTGAAGCTTGTTTATTCACCTTCACAATGATACCACATTTGTATTGATTATGTATGTGCAGTGCACCTAAATATAGGGCAAAATCAAAAGTGAAAAGTTGCAGAATGCATTGTTATTGTTCACGCTGAGTTCTTAACTGGAATGAAAGTTTTTGTTTCTTTGTTTTTGTTCCTTTTGGTTTGTTTAATTTTGTATTAGGTGTGCGTGTTTCTGCTGTAATCCCTTGTTTGGTGGACAAATATTGTTTTCAGTGATTTTGAAGTGGAATTATTTTTTTCTTTTAAGATGGAATGTGTTTTAATCAGCAACTGATTGTGATAACATTAATATTGTGTTTTGGTTTCATGCAGAATATTGCAAGTTTCCACCTTAGCAGTACACAACTGCGGTGGGGAAAAAAGTCTCCCCTCAGCAAATTATCTCATTTTCAGCCATGTAACCCTGTCACAGAAACATAAGCAACACAAACTCTCCTCTTCTCTTGGATTGCTTTTCACTTCAACAAACACATTCCCCTTTCTTGATGTGAACTCATGTTTTTAACTCTCTCTCCCCTCTCTAACGAAACTAAAACAAACAGAAATACACAAATTTGCAAATGACCAAATGTTTGGCACTTTTTATTGAGTTACAAGCTACGACAGCCTGGCATCTCCTCCTCATGCTTGTCACCAGCCTGGTGATGCGTTGCTGTGGGATGAGGTTCCACTCTTCGATAAGGATCTGATGTCGCAACTCAGCCAGTGTAGTGTGATCTGTCACTCTGGCGCGTACAGCACGGCCAAGCTGGTCCCACAGGTGCTCGATTGGGTTCAAGTCAGGGCTGTTCGCAGGCCAATCCATCCTCGTCACTGCCTCCTCCTGCAGGTATTCGGTGATGATCCTTGCTCTGTGTGGGCGGGCGTTGTCATCTTGGAAGATGGCGTTTGGTCCAAGATTGCGCATGTATGGGATGACCTCTGCCTGAAGAATGTTGTATCGGTATCTCTCTGCTGTCAGGTTTTCATCAACGATGGTAAGCTGTGTCTTTCCCTCAGCAGATATGCCACCCCACACCATAACACTGCCTCCTCCAAACGCTGTTACCCGGTCGATGCAATAGACAATAGCCAAGATAGCCATTCAGTTTGCAACTTTTCACTTTTGACTTTGCCCTCTATTCAGGGGTGCTGTGCATTCAAGGATGACATAACCATTACAAATGGGGCATGGATGTGAAGGGGATAAATGACCTTTCCAATGATCTAAAAATCAAGAATGATTAAAAAGCCGCCAAAAAGATATCAAGGCTCAAAGTTGAATTGCAGAACTTTTTTGAGGGGTTTATATATGTATGTATGTATATATATATATATATATGAAATGAAAAATAAAATTGAATTGAATTGAAATTGAATTGAATATATATTATCGTACTTTAGCACGACACTGCTTTGTCGGGAGCAGTGTCTGAATGTCCCACTTATGTACAGTCGCTATTGTGACGGAATAAACTCCATTGTGCACTGTCCCGTTAAGGTAGCCGACTTTGTGGCAAAGGTTTCCCAAAAGTGCTAAATGCTGTTGTGGAGCAGAGCATAACATTTCGCATATTTCTGTGCAAGGCCAGGTGTGTGAAATATATATATATATACAGTATATATACTTCAAACAAATTTCAGTGTATGGAGTGATAGAGCTGAAATAATGTCTATTGGAATTTTTTGTTAAACTGCACTATTAATGCCATCTTAATCCAAATTTTGGTGTGTGTGCGCTCAGTGGCTATTTTCCAACCAGCTATATGTCAGCTTACTTTTGTAATGTAAACATGCGTACTGAGTGGATTAACAGCAGTAGTATCTTGTGGCAAATTTTGGTCCATGGCTCTGTTGGGTAAAGTATACCTCAGGAGGAGGATCAGCTAAATCCCTCTTTCCAACCGTCTTCTGTGTCAGGTTTTTGGACTTTGGGGGTTCTGGGGGTTTGGGACGACCCCTGCCCTATACACTAGCGGATCCAGGGGGAAAGAAAATAAGGAGGAAAAGAAAGAGAGAAAGAGAAAGATAGGAGGGGGGGGGGGGGGGTCAAGCACGTGCGAAACCCGGGCCGGTCCTGGCTTGTGGAAAATTAAGTCGGAATGCAACCTATTTCCCCAAAAAATCTCAGCCTAAACGCAGTGTCTGAACTGCTTAGTGCAAATGCGCTGACGATAATGCCCCTTTAAAGAAATTTCTAGCTATTCCTGAAGAATTTATTTGAAAAGAGGGGGTCGGCCGTGACGGCAGCGTTGGATAAGGGAATTGGGGGTGGGGGGGGGGGGGTAGGGTGTGCACATGTTCAGTTGCGCTCCGCATTGGGGTGCACCTAAACGCAATGTCTGAAATGCTTAGTGCAAATGCGCTGACGATAATGCCCCTTCAAAGAAATTTCTAGCCATTCCTGAAGAATTTATTTGAAGAGAGGGGGTCGGCCGTGACGGCAGCGTTGGATAAGGGAATGGGGGGGGGGGGGTAGGGTGTGCACATCAGTTGCGCTCCGCATTGGGGTGCACATTTGAGTATGGAAATATGTATCAATGAATATCAGACCATAATATCAATAATAATGTTGAACTGCAAGATTTTGGCTCCCATGAAATGGAACTCGTTTGTGACAATGTTCACTTTCTTTCCATAAGTTCTTGAATTTTGTTGTGACAGTTTAAATCACATTCAGTAACCAAAAGAACAAGGTAAATACCACTAGTACAGTGACCATCAAGTCGCAACATCAAAGTTAAACTATGGTCGATATAATATTCATAGTTATTCAGATTTTCAAAGAACATGCAATGATTTTTAAATTAAAAATGATGGCTCCTTTCTACTTGAGTTCAGTGGTAGTGCCGGTTCTATAACCTGCAGGAAGGATGACAAAAACAGAGGCAGATAAATGAGAATAGTACATCATTAATACAAAGACAACGTTTTACGGGTCGAGTTACTGACAGTAATGTCCAATCATTGATCATAAGACTTGATCTATTGTTGGAAAAAGATTATTACATGCATAAGATATAAAGGAATAAAAAGATTAAAAAAGCGGGTCGCATTATGAGTTTACAAGGTAGAAGCTAATTTTTGATATTTTCATTCATTTATTCATCCAGTTAGTTATTTTTTTCGTTTATTTATTTATTTATAATTATTGTATTTGTTATATTCTGGTTTTGCAGCGACTATGTGTAACTTGTATGTGTTATTCTTTTAAGTTCTTCATGCACTTAGCAATGCGCCACAGGTAGCAGAGCGAGGTTATAACCATGTTATCATCGCCTGGGATTCTTGGCAAGTTAACAATGATGTTGGTAAAGGGCCTGTCATTGGCTACAGGGTCTCCGTTACTACTTCAGATGGGAACGAAAGGCACATCTCTCCGCTTCTGACATTATCAGGAAGTTCTTTGGAGACAGGGTCTTTAAGAAAGAAGAGACAAGGAGATGAGGGGTCGTTAATGTACAACGTAACGGGTCTTGAGGATGGCGAAACCTACGAGATTCGAATTTCAGTGGTTCGTGAAGGACTCACTGGTGAAGGAGATAAGGGACCTGCAATTGGAGTGACGACTCGCGAAATAGGTAGGACTAATTTAATAATGTGAGATGCTTTTGTAAGCTTCTAAATGAAAAACGAACATTTTACAACAATACAAACACCGATAACAATATTCATTATTCTCTGTTTATTGGGGCTAAAGGACCCTCAAAAAGTCGCTAAAGCCCCTCCCCCCAAAAATGGACAAGATGAAATTTCAATTGCACAATTATCTTCCAATATCCTTACACCCTTCGAGCCTTATCCTTTCGTCTTTCGATCTCTTTCATATACGCATTTATTTATCCTTCTATCTTGCCTGATGTTATTCTTTTTATGAGAGAGTTTACTCTCAATTTTCATTGTTTTTATCCTTCTACGGAGCATATTTCGGCGGAGCAATTGTCGCCGGAGCAAATGTCGGTGGAACAACTGTCGGCGGAGCAACTGTCGGCGGAGCAAGTGTCGGCGGAGCGAGTGTCGGCGGAGCAAATATCGGCGGAGCAATTGTCCCGGAGCATTTGTCGCGGAGCACTTGTCGCATTTTTCGGAGAAGTTGTCGGCGGAGCATATGTCGTGTCACCGTACGTACACTGGGCTTTGCGTTAATAACAGAATTACCAACCTGCAAAAATGACATTGAATATTAGACATTTGTTTTCGTGATGCTATAATCAAAAATTCACTCTTGTCATCGTTCAACTGTAATTTATTACTGCGGAACTGGTTCCCACTAGCTCCCATTAGCTAAATGCGCTCTGTGTCATGGCACGTCTATTGTGTTTATATTCATATAAAGCGGCCGTCACATATCAAAAAACGGAGCCCGCCCGACTTCTCTGCGAGCTCAAAATGGCCGGAATGCAGCCGGTGTCTGCTCGATCACTGGGGGCTCCGCCGTGATTTTTGAGGTCGCAGAGCTCGTAAACAGGTTGCCCGGAGATCGCTTGATCATCAGAAAACATTCGATCGATATTTGGGCCATTTTATGACTTTTAGTCCATTTTAGGACTTTAAAATTCGGACGGAGTTCGGCAGAGCTGCGTGGCTGCCTCACGGGCTCCCTACGATACTCGAACGACCACCTTTCGTATCCCTCTCGACTTCTACAAAATCGGGCGTGCTCCTCTCCGTTCTGGTGTCGAGTCGGCGTCGGGCGGCTTCCGTGACGGGCCCCGGCCGAACTCCTTTTGTCAACTCGGGGATTTTGCCCTTTGGGTATACTCATATACATTAACATAGAATTAACGCCCTTCTGGCTCTAAACAGACGACATTTTTGCGGCGCGGAGGAGTTGGAGGACGCTATACAGGACGTCGGGCGAAATTCTTCCGGGCGTCGCCAGGGTGTCGGGCGGACACCGAGAGAACTAGTGATCATCGACCGAAACTCGGACGGTGTCCGACCTTATGTTGAGCTGGCTTCGGCGGAACCCCGTTTGTTACTGACTGGCGCTGGTCGCCTTCTCATCACTAGTGTTCAAAAGGCTCCGCTTAAGCCCGTCCAATATGTGACAGATTTAAAGCGAAAACCTCGCTCGAATCCCGGGCGGATTTGAAATTCCGCGACTTTCTGGGCATCTACAAATTCGGCCGAAGATCGTTGGATATGTGACTCAGGCTTAAGCGGGGTTAATTCGCATGCATACGCTCGTGCTCAGCATGAATGAAAACTGAATTCCTTGGGGCGGAATTGGAACCGAATTGGAAGCAATGGGGGAAAGCCGGGGGAATTAAGCACGTGGAGTGAAATTCGTTATCACTTTTTGGGGTTTTTTTTTTCAACCAAAATTGATATTCTGCGAAACGGGCCGGGGCGGGCCAAAGCTGCCGGAACGACGGAATGAAAAAAAGCGATGCTTTGAAACGGTTTTCTTTCTTCTTTATCTCAACAAGAACAAAAAATGGCATGCTTTGGAACGGAAATTTCGGTGTAAAAATGGGGGTCTTCTGGGCGGCACATATCCACCGCACACTTTCGGGAAACAAGAGTGATAAGGTTTTGTTATTCTATAACGTATCTATACCATGCATTCTAAATCTATTTCTGATAGTAACACTTTTGGCCAACATTGTAAATGATAGTTAATAAGAGTGCTGATGAAATTGATGGGATTATTAAAGACATGTTTACCCAAGTTCTTTATTTATGGGGGGGGGGGTACATTTAAGGGAAAGTCATCCCTTAGCACGAATTACTTGGGAATGTCTGAATTTTCGATGAATTTATTTGAAAGGAGAGGCGATTTTGGGATGTTACGGTTCCCTGGCTTGATATGCGTGTACTGTATGTACATATCTCCAACGTTTCTGTATATTTTTATTCTTGAGGGTACTATAGTGCATGCAGGGTAATCTTAGACCAAGTACTTGCAAAGGCGACATGAATTTACGATTTAACGTTAATCACAATGTGTTGTCTTAAGAACTTAAACATCACTACAAAATGTTTTTTTTTGTAAGCTGCAATGCCATTGACACAATTTTTTAATTCATGAATTAATGTCTAAAATCATGATATATACATGAGTATGCCCTTTGGGTATACTCATATACATTAACATAGAATTAACGCCCTTCTGGCTCTAAACAGACGACATTTTTGCGGCGCGGAGGAGTTGGAGGACGCTATACAGGACGTCGGGCGAAATTCTTCCGGGCGTCGCCAGGGTGTCGGGCGGACACCGAGAGAACTAGTGATCATCGACCGAAACTCGGACGGTGTCCGACCTTATGTTGAGCTGGCTTCGGCGGAACCCCGTTTGTTACTGACTGGCGCTGGTCGCCTTCTCATCACTAGTGTTCAAAAGGCTCCGCTTAAGCCCGTCCAATATGTGACAGATTTAAAGCGAAAACCTCGCTCGAATCCCGGGCGGATTTGAAATTCCGCGACTTTCTGGGCATCTACAAATTCGGCCGAAGATCGTTGGATATGTGACTCAGGCTTAAGCGGGGTTAATTCGCATGCATACGCTCGTGCTCAGCATGAATGAAAACTGAATTCCTTGGGGCGGAATTGGAACCGAATTGGAAGCAATGGGGGAAAGCCGGGGGAATTAAGCACGTGGAGTGAAATTCGTTATCACTTTTTGGGGGTTTTTTTTTCAACCAAAATTGATATTCTGCGAAACGGGCCGGGGCGGGCCAAAGCTGCCGGAACGACGGAATGAAAAAAAGCGATGCTTTGAAACGGTTTTCTTTCTTCTTTATCTCAACAAGAACAAAAAATGGCATGCTTTGGAACGGAAATTTCGGTGTAAAAATGGGGGTCTTCTGGGCGGCACATATCCACCGCACACTTTCGGGAAACAAGAGTGATAAGGTTTTGTTATTCTATAACGTATCTATACCATGCATTCTAAATCTATTTCTGATAGTAACACTTTTGGCCAACATTGTAAATGATAGTTAATAAGAGTGCTGATGAAATTGATGGGATTATTAAAGACATGTTTACCCAAGTTCTTTATTTATGGGGGGGGGGGGGGTGGGTACATTTAAGGGAAAGTCATCCCTTAGCACGAATTACTTGGGAATGTCTGAATTTTCGATGAATGTATTTGAAAGGAGAGGCGATTTTGGGATGTTACGGTTCCCTGGCTTGATATGCGTGTACTGTATGTACATATCTCCAACGTTTCTGTATATTTTTATTCTTGAGGGTACTATAGTGCATGCAGGGTAATCTTAGACCAAGTACTTGCAAAGGCGACATGAATTTACGATTTAACGTTAATCACAATGTGTTGTCTTAAGAACTTAAACATCACTACAAAATGTTTTTTTTGTAAGCTGCAATGCCATTGACACAATTTTTTAATTCATGAATTAATGTCTAAAATCATGATATATACATGTATTTGGTTTGATAGTAATGTGTAAAGGTATAATTATATTTACATAATATTATATGTATTTATAATATCCCTTTGTTTTACATAGGTTTATATTTATAATTTGGCACATACAAGTTGTTGGATTAATTTGTAAAAAAAAAAAAAAGAAAATCATACCGTACTTTTACTTGGAAAATGCACATCAGCGTGTACTCGTCTATATATATAGAAATACTCCTTTCTGTTTTTTTTAAATAACCTTCTTCAGATGAGAATAATAACTCTCCTACTAGCGGAAATCCTACTGGTGCCATCACCGGCAAGGTCTTTGGAGGAGTGTTCTTTCTTCTTCTGGTTCTTATCATAATAATCGTCCTTCTCAAAAGAAACAGGTAACATTATGAAAATATAACGTTCTTTCAAATAAAAGAAATGTATTATTTTATGTGACCAAAAGTCAACACCTGTTGAAAGTTTTTAGATGTATGGTGATGTACATGGAAATAAACACCATTCAAATCAAATTCAATAAAATCAAATTACAATCATGTCGAGATCTCTGCACTTTAATTGCAACAAAGACCATTATGATACCAAATGTTCTTTGATAAGGAAACGTTGGACTAATACTAGTAGTTAAAGTGTTTTTGAAATCGAAATAATATGTGTAGATAATTATATTTTGCAATAGAATCGTTGCAACAATACATTTATCTGAAACACCAAAAGGAATATGCTGACAATATTAAATCGTGAAAGGTACCTTTTAACACAACTTGAACCTAGTTTATTGGACCCGGCTTATTTTTACATCTAATTTGTTTAGTTGTACTGAAAATGTTCCTGTCATGAACAGAAAATGTTCTTTTCTAACATTCTTTATTGGAATTATACGTTTGTAATTACCCTAACTTCAGTTTTACAGTGGACTTTTTCTTTTCTGTTTAAAAATATTTTTGGCGTTAATTTTTCATTTAAAATTCACTTTTCAATATATGTCAATGTTGGTTTAAACGAGTAATAATAAAAGGCAATTTAGCATGTCTTTAGAGAGGAGATATTGGACTCGTCTAATGGTCAGCTCTCTGTGTTTGCCGGTAAATCGTTTGTGACGGACCACGATTCGAAGCTTATGTATATCGAAACTGTCCACAGACGCTAACAACCATATTTGATTGAAACATATCTGGAAAAAATAACTGACAAATAATTTGACACATACTTACCAGTGATAATATATGTTTAATTGATATGACAAGCGGTCAGATAATTATTGTAGAATCAGAAATAAGATAATGACATACAATCTGATTTTCAGATGTGTCTTTGTTTTTAAAGAAACCCTGCCGGCGATACTCCCCCTGAAGACATCGACGTCCCGGAGTATGAGAGCATCGATGATAAACAAAAAGGTTTGCACCCACAATTCATTTTACGCATTGAAGATCAGCACGCATGTTTAATCGAATGCATCGAAGCCAACTGAGCAAAGATGGAGTTTTGAATGTTAGGTCTGAGATGGGTTGACCTTACGAATGAATTTGAAGAAATATTTTGTTAACCTCTTTGATCGCTGAACTATTTCATTTTCATAGCCTTTAACACTTACTTTGCCATTCGGCACAGATTCTACACACATATCCCATAGAAGATTATCTGTCTGATAAACAAAGAGTTAATACAGGTTAATACCGGTCCCATTATTAGTCAGTGGGTTAATATGTACATAACATGTACATATCTAACATACTATTTAAAGGAAAATGAAACCCCAAACTTGTATGCACTTTAACAGACGCAGAAATATCTTAGAAGCTTATTACTTAAAGTTTGAGGAAAATGGATAAAGAACCTGAAGAATAAAAAAGCTATGATGATTTTAAAAACTTAAAATCGCTAATTGAAATTGATAACATACTGATTATGCTCCTGAGGTGCTGTGACGTTTTTGAGCTCTCTCTTTATAGGTAATAAATAAGAAAATTATATGATTTCAGCTTTTAAACAAAGACAATATAATTATCAGCATTGTGCTTGAAATATTTTATTAGGAATAAATTTACGAACACCACCTATAATACAGAAATCAAATTTCCTAAGATATATTCAAGGAAAGTGGATTTTTACAACATTATTTGTATAAGGCAGGTGGAAAGTATAGCACATTTACATCACAGCATCTCATTAGCATAATGAGGACATTGACAGTTTCAGATCCCAATTCATTTAGCGATTTTAGGATTGCAGATATTCAAGAACTGAATATGATTTTGTTTTGCTTCTATTAAAATGCATTTATTTGGGGTTTCATTCTCCTTTAACTTCGTGTGTTTCTGTATGATGTTCTAACCCTTGCATAGGTCCAAAGCAGAATTCTACGGCCCCGAAGCCTCTTACAGACATCAATAGTGAACATAATTATCAGGAGCTTCTGAAGCGCCAGGACACACATGATTATGCCGATATGAGGTACCTGACTATTGCAGACAGAGGGCGGCCAGCCAGTGGGATAGAGCTTTCACCAGTCACACAGAGTGACATTCATGAACAAGTTGCCTATCAAAATATCGGCTACCAAACATAAGGACATAAACCGGTATCACTCAATGCTGATATTGATGATTAGCAATAATTATAACAGCCACAATGATAAAACAACAACACCAGCAATTATAATAATGATATTAATAATAACCTCCATAATAATATTATTATCGTTATCATTATTTATTTAAATGATACCAATAATAATGATAATAATGATACTAAATTGTTTCATTTCATCCAAAAGCCAATTTAAAACTGATAAAAGTGCTTTACAACACAAATCAATCTGTGAATAAAAAAAATATAATAGTGACTGTGCCCCCCCCCCCCAAAAAAAAAAATGTTTAAAATAAAACATATCGAAACAAAAAAGCTTATAATAAAACTGATAGAGGGAAGGGGCAATCTGTTCCAGAATTAAAGTTTTACAAAGTACCAACAATACGGATGGAATGGTATACGAGTAATTACGAGATATAGACTGATACGTCAGTTATTTTACACACTAAGAAATTAGGGTTCACTTTAGGGTGCAAATTTTGGCGGAGCACCCGTACTCGGGTGGAATTTTGCACCTTTACGGGTGCGCTTTGCGGAAACCGGGGTTCAAAATTGTGTAAGGTTGAATTCTGCACCCTTCGAGCAGAAGTATTAGTCTTACATGAATACCCACACTAGCATTGTTGACACTTATGTCACAATATATCATGAAGTATAAGACTTATTATTCAAAAGCATAGAAATGAAATTAATTAGAAAAAGAAGTAAATCCATTTCGATCAGCTTGTGTCGTAAATTTGCTTAAATTGAACATCTCCGTAGTGACGTGTTTCAAAAGAGTAATCGCGCAAAGTAACCGGCTTGCAAGTTGACAGCAACCAACGTATCGCTACTCGTAGGGATTAAGGCAGGAAAATTTGCATAATTCGCATTTTTAAATTATATGGAGATTTTATCACGGCTCATTTTGATAGTTTCTTTGTAAAAAAAGTTATTGAAATAAGAATACGTGTTTACATTTGATAATGTAAAGGGAAAGTGCTAGTTTTACTAACAGTTACACTGATTTGTTATAGGAATAGATAGTAGACTATACGCTGCAACTTAAAAGTTGAATAAGTAATCCTAAATGTGAGACTGTACACTCTTAAAATGTTGGTTAAATTTAGTTGGGTAACGGCTGGTTGGTTAAAAATATGCCCAATTTGGGGCTATTATTAACCAACTGGACACTCGAGTGGTGTAACAAATATTGGTCAATAATTTTTACCTAAATATTGGGCATATATTTACCATCAGTGTTTGGTAAATATGGGTTGGGTACTTGCTGCCCTGTAGTTGTGTAATTTTGTCACATTCCCTTTGGCAGTTGGGTAAATTTTGTTGGGTAACTGATGGTTAGAAATTCGCACTTTTCCCCCCAATATTGGGGAAAACACTGATATGAATATTCATAATTTTTAGTAGCGTATGGTTTGGGGTGGCCCGATTTTACTAACTGTCACTAACTGTCACCAAATGCATAAAAAAATATAAGGGGTATATAAGAGCTTGCACTAGACTGGGCGTTGTGGCGTGCGCCTGTAATCCAGCTACCAGTGGAAGTTATAAACTGATTCAGCGGACCCAAGACGTGACTGAGTCACGTCTTTCCGATGGTGACGTTAAAGGTCGGTCCCAGACGTAAATAATCATATCTGATTGATTACACGTCTGTAAAAACCCAATTACACACACACACACATGTACCGACTAGATAATAATAATAATAATATTGGGTTTTTATATAGCGCTCGTATCCACCAATGGTGCTCAAGGCGCTCCAATATTACCCTGGCTTTAGCCGAGCTGCCCTATAAGGCGCTCAAAGCATTTCAAGGAATAAATTCCTACCAGGTACCCATTTGGTACCCATTTTACTACACCTGCACACTAAGAAATAGGGGTTCAAATTTGAACCCCTAGGGGTTGGTACAATAGCAGCACCCCAAGGGGTTCAAAATACCCCGGTATGGGGTTCAAAATTGCACCCCAATATAGGGTGCATTTTTGCACCCTCTGGGTTCATATCTGCACCCTAATGGGTGCAACGTCGATGACAATCGATCACCATTCTCGCCTCTTCACAGCTTGGCGGCAGACCATTTAAAGTTGCCGTTATTTCATACACGCACATAGAACACAGACAGTACAATACACGCCATGAGGGAACCTCGCTGAAATCTATCAGGAAATCTATCAGGCCACGCCCGGGGGCTTCTACACTCTTAAAATAGATGGGCCAAAAAATGCCCAATTTTTAACCACACAACTATTGGTTAAAATCTGCCCAACTGATGTTGGGTAATCAGTTTGCTATGTGGTTGGGCAAATTAAATTGCCCATCAGGTGGTGACCGATTACGTAGAACCTTGCGATGACGTTTGGCGCCACCCTTTCCGAGACCCTTTCCTCCTTTTCCACGGCCTGACATGATGAGATGATGATTGAGAGCGAGTTCTGTGTGTGAAGACAATTCTGCAATTGCCCAACGGTTGGTTATATTATCAGTTGGGTAATTATTTGCCCAACCAATTTTACCCAATAGGATTGCCCAACCCTCTTTGTCCAGCTGTTGGGTAATAAATATTATGTGGTTGGGCAAATTCAGTTGCCCAGTTGTTTCCTTTTTCCTCCAACCTAGAAAAAAAATAATAAACCTGCTTGTTATGTCTTTCTGGGTTTTAACTTATCAATCCTAACCTATCCTACTTTAAGCTATCCTATCATAACTTAACCTATTCTATCCTAGTCCTATCCTATCTAGTTGGTATAGTCTAGTGCAAGCTCTTATATACCCCTTATATTTTTTATGCATTTGGTGACAGTTAGTAAAATCGGGCCACCCCAAACCATACGCTACTTTTTTTTTTTTTTTTCATCATGACTTTATTCAAGCTCAAGGTTATTTTGGTGTACATAGACAATCATTACGGACCAGGTCCATTGTCTCGTCCAAGACAGATGGCAGGTCGGGTTACATAGTATAAACATATAAGAACATTATACAACAGTATACAGGTACTAACAACATTACAAGGTTGAAGAAAGTGCAATACCGCTTTCATTGTATCATTAAACTGATTTAAGTTTGCATTGTCCCTCTTACTGTAAGGTTGAGAAAACGCTTTTATTGTATATTAATATATGTGTGATAATTGTTAAACTGTAATTTAAGTTTGTATTGTCCCTTTTACAATATACCTCAGAATAAATGTTGGAGTTTATAATAGACATTAATGATAGATACATAATACATATTAATGCCTAGAATTCTTAGTGGATAATATAAGTATCTTCCCTCTGTAAGACTTCAAATCATAAGTTATCGAACATTTCATAGACAGTGCATAACAAAGTCTATTTTATGCACATTTTACTCACAATCATATATTACGCACTTTCTTATCTTGGGAGTCAAAAGTATTTCCCTGACGTTTAACTACAATTCTAGGTGTCGCACCTCCCCCCATGATTGTTCTTTTCTCGCGTAAAAGATCGTGAAGGACGAGAGGATAGCATGTTTTGAGAGAGTCTGCAAGAAATCCTTAGGGCGGATTTGAGATGCGGACTTTTTAAGCAATTGTTTTAGTCGGTGCTTATTGTCCCTACTCAGTAGCCCCCTCACCCCGACTTCTACTGCACAAAGAGACACAGTATAACCCCTGTCCTGGATGTCTTGTACCAAAGAACTATACTTATCCATTTTTCTATGATGGGCGTCCTCCAAATTGGTCTCGAAAGGGACAGTTAATTCTACTATTACTATCTCCTTGGACTCTTCCAATGATATCACAATATCGGGACGTTGGCTCGTTGTGAGAATGTGGGGCGGGATTGTACCTCCGGCGATAGAATGACCTTCTAAATCGGCATATATTTGACCGTTCGGCAAATTTTCATTAAATGTTTTGAACATGTATCTCAGAATGTTGTTATGACGCCATTCGTACCTATTTAAAAAGATGGGACAGTTTGAGAGAATGTAGTGAAGAGTACCCGTAGTATTAGGGCAAAAAATACATTTATTTGTCATACGTTTACCCCAAGTATGCAGGTTAGTGTACGAGGGTAGGGAGTCGATACTTGCGTTAATAACAAAACTTAGAACTCGTTTTGGTAAGTTGTACATTATGGATTTCCATGTCAAATTCTCATTTTCCAGCATGAGTAATGATGTAAATTTCCCTTGTACCAGGAGAGGTTTTATACGATCGGACCAATATTTCACTATATCTTCCTCTAGTGCCTTCTTAACTGTTTTCTTAACCGTGTGCCATGAACTGTTTTGAACTTCGATTGATGTTTCGACCTGACTATAAATTTCACTACATTGTACCACTGTTGACTGTTTTCGTGACCATTGTGACTCCCTTTCAAATGTTGAGTCAATGGCTTGATTTACAACACAATCAGCTTTAATTCTAGATCTACTGTATGCGAGGGTTTGGGACTGCCGATAGATGTCGGACAGTCTGGGGATGTTGAGACCCTGGGGTATATGAACAATGGCCATATTAGCCCCACGAGAGGGGATGCCCAACCATTTCTTTAGGTATTTACCAGTCATTATATCCAGTTTGTCTAAATGCGTTTTATTGAGCGTATGTACCGTTAGCAGGAATCGGATGGAGTTAAGAAAGTATCGTGAATAGATAGCAACCTTATATTCCTGTCGGATCAACAACTCATCAATTCTGTTCAATTTCAGTAGTATTTCCCCTTGGACAAATTCGAACACCTCGGAGGTTTTACCGCTAAAACAGATATGTGAGCCCAGAAATTTATGAGGTTTGTCTTTAAGTGAACGAATTGAATCGTTACCGAGTGAGAACTTTATCTCTTTTGAGGTACCCCCCCGCTCACGGATAGACTGCAGCATTTGGCGGGCTTTAATTTGAGTCCCATTGATGAAGTATATGTATTCAGCTGATCAATGATCTTCTGATGCTGAACTTTATTGTTCGTTATTAGATTAAAATCATCGGCATATGGGGTTGTAATGATTTTGGTGCCATTTAGGTCGTATCCCACTCCATCCTTAATTTGAGAAAGGTACTCTAACAGTGGATTAAAACAAGACAAGAAAATAATCGGGGAAAGGGGGTCCCCCTGGAACACTCCTTTTTTGAACATAAAAGATTCTGATGACCACTTGTTACCTTTTACACTGCCGTGAAGTCTACTATATAGGTTGCCAATATAAACCAACACATTATCAGGAACGGAAAATCGTTTCAATGAGTGGGAAATCAAATCGTGGCTGACACTTCCAAAAGCGTCTGCTAAATCAAAGAAAGTTACATGAACTGTACGCTTATTGAATTTACTGTGGGAAATAATTTCCTAAATAACCTGGTTGTGTTCCACACAACCATTTATTCCATTAATAAAAGCTTTTTGCACGCTTGGATCAATGAAACGATTTTCAGTCATATAAGAGACAAGTCGATTGGCTAGTATCTGGTGGAACACTTTACTAACACATGACGTCAGAGAGATCATTCTGAAATTTTCTGGAAGATTTGTGTCACCGCTTTTATGAATTAACGTTACCCGGCACTGAGACCAATTTTCAGGTGGATCATGTGTTTCAAGAAGTAATTGAGAAAATAGTGTAGCCAAAAAAATGGTGCACACATGGGGTATTTTTCAATAATCCGTACATAAGCCCGTCTGGCCCGGGGGCGGAAGTGGCCTTCTTGGCCTTTAACACTAGTTTGACCTGTTTGGGAGTTACAGGGTTCAAGTCAAACTCTCGATAACCAGTTTCTTCTACATTAATATACGGAAACCATTGCAGTTTATTAAAGTCAATATATACTGAGTGAGAATATCTGGCAGGGTAATATTCGTCCGCCTCTTCTTTCAAGAAAGATATGGTTGGAGTATCCTTATCTAGGTTTCCGTTACATACCCGTTTTGAGAAGTTCCAAAAGTCTTTCCTATATATTCATATGAATATTCATATCAGTGTTTTCCCCAATATTGGGGGGGGGGGGAATGCGAATTTCTAACCAACCATCAGTTACCCAACAAAATTTACCCAACTGGCAAAGGGAATGTGACAAAATTACACAACTACAGGGCAACAAAATGAGCCGTGATAAAATCCCCATATAATTTAAAAATGCGAATTATGCAAATTTTCCAGCCTTTATCCCTACGAGTAGCGATACGTTGGTTGCTGTCAACTTACAAGCCGGTTACTGTTAGTCTTTGCGCGATTACTCTTTTGAAACACGTCACTACGGAGATGTTCAATTTAAGCAAATTTACGACACAAGCTGATCGAAATGGATTTATTATTTCTTTTTCGAATTAATTTCATTTCTATGCTTTTGAATAATAAGTCTTATACTTCATGATATATTGTGACATAAGTGTCAACAATGCTAGTGTGGGTATTCATGTAAGACTAATACTTCTGCTCGAAGGGTGCAGAATTCAACCTTACACAATTTTGAACCCCGGTTTCCGCAAAGCGCACCCGTAGAGGTGCAAAATTCCACCCGAGTAGATATACGGGTGCTCCGCCAAAATTTGCACCCTAAAGTGAACCCTAATTTCTTAGTGTGTGTGTTGAGAGATAGGATAGGACTAGGATAGAATAGGTTAAGTTATGATAGGATAGCTTAAAGTAGGATAGGTTAGGATTGATAAGTTAAAACCCAGAAAGACACAACAAGCAGGTTTATTTTTTTTTTCTAGGTTGGAGGAAAAAGGAAACAACTGGGCAACTGAATTTGCCCAACCACATATTATTTATTACCCAACAGCTGGACAAAGAGGGTTGGGCAATCCTATTGGGTAAAATTGGTTGGGCAAATAATTACCCAACTGAGAATATAACCAACCGTTGGGCAATTCTCGAATTGGGTAAAATCTGATCGGTCACCACCTGATGGGCAATTTAATTTGCCCAACCACATAGCAAACTGATTACCCAACATCAGTTGGGCAGATTTTAACCAATAGTTGTGTGGACACCATGTTGCCCAGTGTTGGTTAAAAATTGGGCATTTTTTTTTGCCCATCTATTTTAAGAGTGTAGAAGCCCCCGGGCGTGGCCTGATATATTTCAGCGAGGTCCCCTCATGGCGTGTATTGTACTGTCTGTGTTCTATGTGCGTGAAATATGAAATAATGAAGATATAAAATGCAATTTGAACCCCTATTTCTTAGTGTGTATATAATTTAAAGGGATTCGTTGAGACATGCGTCTGTTATTTACAAAATATATAATGACGGTCAACATTATGACATCATTGTCTGGAATATATTTTAATAGACAAACGGAATGGTTTTTAGAAGATTTTTTTTTCATTATGAGAATCATCATTTTAAAAAGAAATAGTGTAAACATGAGATACTAATGACACTGGACAGCAAAGATTTGGCAGAAATGCGATATGTGTGCGCGGAAGCGACGGGCGCGAGCCCGCGTGGAGCCGCCGCGGGCGCAGATCTTGGTGGTAGTAGCAATTGGATTGGTTTGTTGTTCTGAACCAATTACTGATAGACACAGATTTTGTGGCAATGATTTCAAAAAGAAATCTGTTTAACTATTCAGCGCATCATTTTAAGAATACTTAAATGATTGAACTTAATTGAAATTATTGAAATAAATTTGACAACGTTCAAGTTTTACAATGTGAAACCGCAGTTTGATTCTGAAACTGTAGTTTGCTTTCCATAATAAACTAATTAATACACATTCCTCATGCGTGAACAAAACTCTTTAAAATATGGCAGAAAATCATGAAATTTGCCATAATTTCCTTAATTATTCATCAATTTTCACGATTTTGTTTGCATGTTGTAGGGTATAACAGTGTCTATATGACCAATAGCCCAAATTGACAGTCTAGGGCCATCTACATGCCACAGGTATATATGACACAGTAGATCCTCTCCACGATCACGATCACGCATTGGATCTGCTCTGCACTAGCTCCACGATAGCGTTTATTTCTATATATATTTTGGCGGGAATTTCGAACCAGCCGCACCCCTTTTAGCTCGACGGCAGCTGAGTCAATCCCGAGCCGTATCCAGCCCTTTGGACTATACCAGTTTCCACCGAAGCAAATTTGTTGTTGGATTCTGACTTCGAACCATTTGGCGTATCAAGTCGTCACTGTAGTCGAGGCAAAGGTCTAGGTTACCCAGAGCGACGATCCTGTGGTGATTTATGCACTCATTTTTTCATCCCTCCATCCACGTAATGATTAACAATTTATAGTAACACATCCTTTAACAGGTAAGACTTTTCATTGATCTTACTAATTTTAATTATGCGCTATTGAAAGCTTATTATGATGTCTTCTGTCTCTTCTATATCTTCGGGAGAAGAGAATTATATTACGCCCGTTACGGAGAAATTTAGAGATGTAGGGGAGGTTATATCTTCTGACGGTACTACCGTCCCCGAAGACAGTGATGACATTGCTGATTGTTCATGGAAAACAGTACATAAGAGATCGGTGAAATCGAAAAAGAGGCCAAGAAATAGAAGCAATAGTGATGGGATGTTGCATGAAAAGAATAACAAAATACCCAAATTTTCCCTTTCGACTCCGACTCATTCAAGCAGGAAAGTAGTAATTGTAGGATTAGAAAATAAAAATGTGTGCAGAGCCAATCCGGTAAAGGTTGTAAAACAAATTCATGATCTTGTTGGAAGAGTAGAAGGTATAGTGAAAGAAAGAAACCTGTTGATTGTGAGATGCGAGAATGAGAGCCAAGTGCCAAAACTGTTGGAATTGACACAACTGGCGGGCATTAATGTGAAAGTTACACGATACAACGGGAGCCAGGTGACTACTAAAGGAGTTAATCAAAAAATTGATACGCAAATTAGTAACCAAGAAATAGAGGAAGTTTTGGAAGAACAGAATGTAGTGAACGCTAAAAGATTTCTGAAAAAAAATCAAAGGAGAAATGGGAGCAACCCCCTCCGTACTCCTTACTTTCAAGGGTAAGAACCTACCCAAGACTGTAAATTTTCTGTATGAGGTAATAGAAGTAGATATCTATATACCCCCAGTGCCGCGATGCCATAAATGTCAGTTATTCGGACATATCAAGGCTAATTGCAAAGGCAATTTGCGGTGTGTTAGATGCGGGGGAGAACATGAGTTTGAAGATTGCCCCAATAAAGACAACCCCAAATGCCTCAGGTGTAGTAAAAATCACTCTGCAGCGTATCAAGGATGTAAATATTACGTCGAAGCAAAGTTGATTCAAAAAATAAAGTTGGAAGGAAATCTTACTTATGCCCAAGCGGCCAGGGCCCATCGCGCACAGATAAACGCCGAAACTGACATGGCGGATAATCAGACAGCCATGGGTAGTAGTAACTCATAACAATCCTGTCACAAAACACATAATGATAGGTTCAAGGTCAGACAGTCAACCGAGTGCTGAACCAAACTCTCAGTCCCATATCCCAGTACGGGAAAGAAAGGATGTAAGGGACAGGGCAAAACCCAGATCCCACTCACAGATCCCAATTCTAGTGCGAAAAAGAAAGGAGGAAAGAGACAGGGAAAAGCAGGACACTCCTATTAATGAAACTGTAAACTTAAGTCTAGTGAATGTGACATCTATTGACTTGATTTTGTTTATTCTGTCTGTGATACGACAATTGCCTAAGTCTAGTAATGATGATAATTTCTTGGAAGTGGTAATTAAAGCAGGTAAAGAATTTTTGAAAGCAGACGTTACCATGGAAATGGTAAAAAGTCGCCTCAAATGACAAAGTCCATATCAGACCTACAAATTGTACAATGGAACGCACAAGGCTTGACGGCTCATGGCGCAAACTTTTTATCTTCCCTCATTGACAACAATTTGTTAGGTATTCGCCCGGATATAATGTGCATTCAAGAAACTTGGTTCAATGATTTTAATGTTTTAGCCATACCCAATTACGTTTGTGTTTGTAAAAATAGGCCGGACGGCAGAAGAGGCGGTCTGGTGATGTATTTTAAAAATGACATCACTTTCCAGTTGATGGAAACACACAGGGACGCTGAATACCAGAGAGTTGATATTTTTTGTAAAAAAGGAGTTGTCTCAATTTTCAACTATTATAATCCTTGTAAAAAGATTGAATTGATAGATCTAAATAGTATGACAAGAAATGTGCCAGGGAAGATTATAATTCTGGGCGACTTTAATAGTCACAATCCTCTATGGGGGAGCAATAAATTAGATACAAACGGTAGAACTGTAGAGTCCTTTATGGAAAATAATGATTTGGTTTTATTAAATGATGGGTCCCCTACAAGGTTAGACCCTTATTACGGTACATACTCAAATTTGGATTTGTCTTTAGTATCGAAAGAATTAGCCTGTTATACAGATTGGAAGGTGCTATCCAACAACTTTGGCAGTGATCATAATCTGATTTGCATAAATTTTAGACAAGTGTACAATAGATCAAAAGACATAGATGATGCAAACGTGGGATATAGATGGTCTTTTAGAAAGGTTAATTGGGAAGATTATAGAAGAGAAATTAAAGAGGCATTGAAAAAAGAAGAGTATGGAAATCCTGATGTGAATATTCAAGGTCGATACAATGTGATTGTTAAGGTGATCAAGGAAGCGTCAAACAGGTGCATTCGACGAGTGCAGATTGGGAGAGAAAACAGAAGGAAAGTAAATCCCTGGTGGAACAATGCTTGCCAAAAAGATGTTCAAGAGAGAAATCGTTTTAAAAACAGATTAAGGAGGTATTATGATTTAAATGACGTTAAGAAATACTTAGAAAAGAAAGCTATTGCTCAGAAGGTGATCAGGAGAGCACGATATGATTACTGGTTAGAGTACTGTCGTAGAACGAATAGATTTACAGACATTGGGAAAGTCTGGGAACAGGTTAAAGGAATGCGGGACAGCACAATGAACAAGCACATTTTTCACAATTTAATTGTAGATGGAAACATTTTGAAAGAAGCTGAAGAGAAAGCGAATGCAATGGCAACCTATTTTAAGTCGGTTGATGAATCACTTTCTGTAATTGAAAATGAAAACGAAAATACCTCGTACAATTATTCTTCAAATGATGAAACAAATGATGATTGTATCAACGATGACTTTAATAGGAGTGAAATGAGGAATGTGTTAAAGGAGAGGAAAAGCTCCTCACCAGGTAAGGATGATATTTATTTGATTATGATTACAAATTTGCCGAACAGGGCACTCGTGTATTTATTAAATTTGTATAATGACATTTGGAAAACTTCAAATTTTCCACACCAGTGGTATGAGGTTATTCAGATTCCAATTTTGAAATCAGGAAAAGATTCTACTCAAGTGACCTCTTATAGGCCGATATCGTTGATATCAACTCTTTTTAAAGTTATGGAAAAAATGATTAAAAATCGCCTCACGTGGTATTTAGACAAAAACGGACTATTAAATCCACTTCAGTCTGGCTTCCGCAGATATAGGAATGTTAAAGATCACTTAGTGAGATTGGAGACTGATGTACATGTATCCTTGAAAATGAAAAAACAAACTGTAGTGGTTTTTCTAGACTTAGAAAAGGCATACGATGGGTTATGGAAAACTGGTCTTCTCAGAAAGATGTCTGTCTTAGGCATTGGTGGAAAAATGTTACTTTTTATCAAAGCATTTCTATTGAAGAGGATTTCTAATGTGAGGATAAATAACTGTATGTCTCGCCATTACACGTTAGAAAACGGTATCCCGCAGGGTAGCTCATTAAGTCCTTTATTATTTACTTTAATGTTGAATGACTTGAAGATAAAGATAAGTGAAGTTAAATTATCTTGCTATGCTGATGACATCGCAATTTGGTATTCAAATAACAATTTGGAGCTGGCTCGCAGGAAATTACAAGAGACCCTGCATGAGAGTGGAAATTAAATGTTTCTCCTACTAAATCCGCGGTTCTAATCTTTACCAACAAACAAAAGAGAGATATTCTTTTAAAAATAAAAGGACGTAGTCTGCCAGTATACGAGCAGTATAAGTTCCTTGGTATGTGGTTTGACTCTAAACTAACTTGGTCTGTCCATATAGAGTCTATCATTGATAAATGTAAGAAAAGATTAAACTTGCTACGTTGTATCTCAGGCACCCCTTGGGGAAGTAAGTATGAGATTTTGATGATGATTTATAAAGGACTTATCTTATCCGTTTTGGACTATGGAAGTGAAATGTATGATTCTGCTTGTATATCACTGAAGAAAAAACTTGACTCTATCCAATACAGAGCCTTAAAAATTATTACAGGTACAATACACAATGTGTCCTTGGAGGCTTTACAGGTTTTGACCGGGGAGCTGCCTCTGAGCCATCGTAGATGGTTGTTAAATGATAAATTTAGAGTTTATTTGCTGTCTAGTATCCCAAATCACCCGACAAAAGAAGTGTTAGGTGATGGTTGTGTTTTAAATAGCCTAGAATGGAGGGCCGGAGAAGGACCTCTTAAACGGCGATCTTTCAGAGACGAAATGGTGGTGGAGGGCCAAACAAACTTATTACCCAAAATCCCTGAATGGCGTTTAACACGACCTCATGTGTCCCTCGAACACCAGGGTAAAATACAGAAAAGGGAAATGCTTCAAGTTGAAATGAAATCGATTATTCTAGAAAGTATTAGAAATTCATGGAATGGATATTTACATGTTTATACAGATGGATCCAAACTGGAAGATGGGAGAACAGGAGCCGCATTTTATGTGCCTCATTACGACTTGGTGCAACATTTTAGATTATCCTGTGTTTGCATTATGAGAGCAGAATTAGTAGCCATACTCATGGCACTAGAGTGGATTAATACATTTATGGAAGCCTCATCGGTGGTAATATTTAGTGACTCTTTGTCAGCTTTACAAATGATCGATTCATACTTTATTAGATGTGCTATTGTGAATGAAATTTTATACATAATTAATATTTTGAAGTTGAAGGATGTTTGTGTTGCCTTTGAATGGATTCCATCACACTGCGATATTAACGGCAACGAGATCGTAGATCGGGCCGCCAAACTAGGAGCCACGAAAAAGTTTATAGACATAAATATCCCACACACGAGAGGTGAACTAGCAGCCTCTCGTTTGATCCATTATAGCAAATTATGGCAAAGAGAATGGGACAATGCCGAGCACGGTAGATTTCTATATGCCTTACATAGCGACGTTACTAAGCCCATACACAGACATGGCTTGTCTCGTAGAGAAGAATGCTTGATACAACAACTAAGAGTAGGTAAATGCAGTTTAAATTATTACCTTTTTCAAATTAACCAGCATGATACTGGTCTCTGTGAAGTGTGTCAAGAATTTGAGACGATTAAACATTTTATTTTATATTGTTCAAAATACGATAAAGAGAAACGTCTCTTAAAAGAAAGGATTAAATCGAAAAATCCTAATCTAAAAGAATTATTGATGTCTAACCGAATTTTCACTCGTGAATTATTGGGTTATATATATGATACCAATCGATTTAGATAGCCCGTTTTTTTTTTATCATAGACATTGTTATGTATACGATGTTGAAGAAATTGGGTAAAGAGTAACAAAAAATAAAACAAAAGTGTGTATGTATGCGTATGTATATATATATATTTATATGTATATGTGTATGCGTATAATTGTGTATAAATATGTATGTTTTATGTTTTCTATGAACAATTGGAATTTACTTCCCCCCGTCTCTCTCTGTTAATTCCGATTGATTGTTGGGGTATCTTGATATTATAGCGAATGATTACGAATAATCACGATCGACAGCTATCTAACTCTGGAGATGGGATATTAACTTTTTAATATACTAATGATGACCATTAATAACACCATTTTCACCACAAAAAAGTCACTCGTGGGCTCTCCGAAGCCTACGCTAAACCTACTATGACTGGCGCAAATAATCTGAGGAGATTGAAGAGCGCCATCATAAAGAAGAACCAACCAGTACGTCGCTGTACTATGTCAACAATTCCACATCATCTGAATCTAGGCCTGGAATCTACCCAACCTTTGCAACGAAATGCCAAATATGGGCTTATGTGTTTCTTTGTTTTTCTAGGAATCAGTTTGGTGATTGATTTCCTATATGCGAAACACGATAACTCGAGTAGTTTTGTGAACAGTTTTGGTTTTCTTGTTGAAGTGTCATGAACATATGATTACGCTTTAGTTCTAAAAGATTAGAATAAAAAAGAAATTTTTATCATAAATCAATAACAAAATAATATGTTTGAATTCTTATTGACTCACCTGCTAGAGATATATTAAAATAACTTCTGTGCCTAAAATCAACATACTAGTGTGAAAGGTAATCAGTAGAGCTCGAGATTGGCAAAAGTGGGCTAATTTGCATAATGTATGCTAATTAGCTATTTATGGTGACAAAATTTTGTGATCGTAACTTCCTTGCTATATAGCCTTTCCATTCATGTATGGTTTTATAGAGTTATTTTTGGAGATTTCTTCTGAAATGGGCCAAATGTAAGTTTACTACCAGTATCATACGAATCATATGAATGTTAAATAAAAATGATACCAAAATATTTTAGCTGGGACGAGTTATATTTAGGAATCCGTTTTGTATATAGTTTGAAATGTTACCGGTGTACTCTTGTCGTAATGATTCATGAAGTGCAGACATTTGAAAAGGAACCATTCATCACACTTTGGTAAAAGTTGGCACAGTAAGAGTTAAATGGTACTATTGTGTTATTGTATTTGGGGACAGTATCGTGGATATTTAATCAAGATGTAATCTACATTTATCGTTGTGCATGTAAATGTATTAAGGGGTGTTATGATGTATTTTAGCAGAGATTTATTGGGAAAATATCGAAAGAGACAAACTCATATTTTGCACGGGCGTAGACAGGCATAATTATCCATTCTTAGTGGGAGGGGGGGGGGGCGGGTGATCTATTAATCATCCCCCACTAACAACAGAAGGTGCGTGCGTATCTACGCCATAGCGCCACTGATATTTTGAATTGATCGCCTGTTTTTAAGGAATAGATGAAACGAATCTATATACAATTAAACTGCATGAAACATAAGGGAATTAGTAACTACATTTAATGTCAACATTCGGTGGGTTTTCGTTGTTTCTAACGTATTATTTGACAAGATTTGTGCAGCTTTCTGTCGGTAAAAAGGAATTATGCTTGTTTTATTTTCATACTGCTTTTCTGATTCCCATTGTATTTTTTGTTATTTGTACATTTTGATATGTATAAGGATCTTTTTTTTCCTGACATCTCAAAAGTCATAATGGAACAGTTTCAGCTAAATACATTCTTTGTATTGACAGTATTTGTAACAATTATATGCATGTTGCTGTACTTTATATGATAAACATGAGATTTTTTTTTTTTAGAATTGGACTTAAGAAACGTTATGTTAATGAAATAATTTCATTATGTACCCGACAAACAACGGAGATTTTTAAATCCCATTAATTATGGCGGAATAATTGGTTTCAATGACAGAGGTGTATTAGGAGCGTATTTAATTTTCTTTTAATTAACTGGTATTTTTATAATAAATATATGCTGTTTTTCATAATAGATGACTAACATTCCAATGACCATAAAATGAAATCTATGAAAAAGTATAGGTTTTCCCGGCCAATTTCGAAAATTTGTGAGTCTAATTAATTTTACGAGCATTCAATTCAAACTATTTTAGCCATGCCGTGCTATTTGGAAGTTCAAATTCATGATCTGTGCATTCAAATTCATCTTGGAAGCATTTCAATTCGCATTTAAGGCAGTCAAGTTAACACTCTTTCATTAAAATACAAAGGTCGCGCGTGTAATTCATAAGCCTTCGTTTAGTTTAGCATGGCATGTTCACGTGATCACGCAACCAACTTGTTTCTGCATTCGAATTCATATAATTTAGCGTACTGTGCATTCAATTTAACTATTTTCCCCGTCTTTGATTTTGTGATATATTTATATCGTATCGTATTATGTATGTGAAATGATATTTCCCATTTAAGATAGGGCCTACACGTTTTTGGTCATTGCCTATGTTAAAAATCCCATCGTTTGAGCGAAATGAGGTCAATGCATTTTTGTCATGTAGAGAGACGTGAAACAACTGTAGGTCCCGAAAAAGAACTTATATATATTTTCCTTGTATGGGAGGACGCACCAAAGTTTAGAAAAACATTTTAGAAGACAAGAAGACAAATAAAAGCTCTTTCGCTTAGTTTTTAATGCTGGGGATGAGAAAAGAAAATGTAGCCTCGTCTTCTGAGTATCCAGAATGGTTTTTAAAAGTTACCCTTGTACCATTGTATATAGATAGATGATTTAAAAAAACACATAAGGAAATGCTAGTTTTCTGACATTTTTTTGTTTACCCCTTCCTTGGGGAGATTGTCGTCCATACGTAGGTGCCCTGATAGCAGAAAGAGGAAAAAATGACGTGATATTTACGTCGTGGTTTACGTCTTTTTTACGTCCTGTAATAACGTCATTAAGACGACAACTTGCACCAACGCAAGACGTCGAGAGGACGTCTTATTTTGACGTCATCTGTACACTGTAAAAACTAAAGTGCTGTATATAGCACTTTTTGAGGGCATGCATAGGGACTGCACTCAGAGTGCTATTGGATGCACACAGCGTGCTATTTCAGCACTTTCACGGGAGCTGGACCGGCTCCTTAAACTGCTAAACATTCATTAAAAAAATGATTTTGACGAGCCTCGAACCAGGGTCCGCTGATCGAGAATCGCTGGCATTACCCCTAGACTAACTCACATCGTACGATTTAGAGCAGATCATATTGTTACATAGTGAATTAACGACACCACATAGTTCATGTTATCTACTTGACTCCCATGACTAAACTGGATTGCAAGAAGCATTCGTTAGTCTATCGGTAACGTCAGCGCCTCTCAATCAGCGGAACCTGGTTCGAGGCTCCCCACGGTCACATTTTTTTTGCTGGTAAATTAGCAAACTACAAGTGCTATAAACAGCATTTCAGGTGCAGTCACTATACATGCCCCTAAAAGTAGCACTTTAGTTCTTACAGTGTACAAGACGTAGAGATGACGTCAAAATAAGACGTCCTCATGACGTCTTGCGTTGGTGCAAGTTGTCGTCTTATTGACGTAATTACAGGACGTAAAAAAGACGTAAACGACGACGTAAATATCACGTCATTTTTTCCTCTTTCTGCTATCAGGGTGCGTGCATGAATGTTCTCGTTCAAAGTATAGGCCTATATTTTCAAACTAATCCTTCGGGTTTATACCACGTTATGTGGCTTTGGGAAATCTATCAAATATATACATCCTTTAAAATTTACAAGTACCCTACAGTTCAATAAGGTATACTATACATGTATTACATTGGCCGTGGAACCGGGGGGGGGGGGCACACACACACTCACACCCTTTTTGTTAAAGGAGAATGAAACTCAACGAACATTAGCTGATAATCAAGTGGAAAATTGGTAGCCTGTTCGAAATATCTTGAAAATACTCCTATTTGATTACTTAATAAGGAGAACAGTCTCTCTAAATTTGCAGATTCCTTGCTAGATATTATCCCATGGGGGCTGCCATTTTGAAAAACTGTGATGTCATATGAGTACATGTCCATTTACCTGTATATAATGGATATGATGTTGCATATTGAATAGCTATTGTACAACTAAAGCCACAATGCAAAATGGCAGCCATCTTGGTACCCCCATTGTCTCGCACAGGTGATATCTAAGAGCAGTTGTAGGTCTTTGTCACTTTTTTGTAGAATTGACAAACCTTTGTCTGACCAAACAACTTGTGCATGTTAAATCCTGCTTAACAAAAGAAACAGCTGAACCAAATATCTTGATACAAATAGTATCTTCATTTGAATGTACATGACTACAAAAATGCTTTACATGTATTATGGGAAAATCCAGTGTCATGCATTCCACAGGTGATCATGATGTTATTATAGCTAGTGTATAGGTCAGTGGGTATCTCATAAATATAACTGCTCTGACATTACTTTGCAAAGAAAATGGCAGCCCCCATGGGATAATGTCTAACAAGGAAACTGCAACTTTTTGAGACACTGTTATCTTTCTTCAATAATCAAACATGAGTAATTTCAAGATATTTGTAATAGGCTGACAATTATCTACATGATTGTAGGTTAATAATGTTTGTTACCTTTCATTCCCCTTTAAGTAGACACGTTTCATAAAATCGTGGAAAAAGGTTCGAAAATTGTCATTAATGAGTGAAATCAAATCAGCCCCCCCCCCCCTCTTAAAAAACGCTCCGCTGCCCCTGTATTAATGACTCAAGAAGGTAGTGCAGTGCGAAATCAGCCTTAAAAACAAAAACGTTAAATTAAATTGATTGACAAAAGTGCAGGAACCCTGTTATATTAAAAGATGATTTAAATGTTACAGTAAAAAAAAAACCTGAGAAATGGGGGGGGGGGCTTGTGAACTTTTGGGAGTATGTGATGTGAGTGTGTGAGAGAGACATGCAGAGAGGGATAGACGGAAGAGAGCGGGAGTTGTGAGAGAGGGGAGAGAAGGAGAGGGAAAGGGGGTTTTAGGATATGCGAGTGCGTGAGGCTAAAGAGAGGGAGAAAGAGAGAGAGTGAGGGAGGGGGTGATGGGCGTGAGGGGGCATGTGAGAGAGAGAAAGGGGAGGTTGTAGGCGTATGGGAGTATGCGAGTAGTCTGCAAGAACAGGCCCTAATTACTGGGCTTTTTGTTAGAAAATGTTTTGTCTTGAGAGAAGCCTAAACCCAGGTTACAATAGGACAACTCTGCCAGGAGCACTTATAATACAAATCCTATCGTAGTCTGACTCTTCAGACAAGCTTTTCTACTGAGGTTGCGGGCCTCTTTGTGAGAGGGTAAGAGAGAAGAGTTATTATTCATGTGTAATGATCAAACATAAGGACTAAAAGAATACAGTGCTGTGTAGGTTGTTGTTTTTGTTGTATGGGGTCAAGAAGAAAGATTTTCAAGTTTGGTACTGAAACTACGCATTACAGAGCATTCTACAACCAAAATGTGTTATGTACTCAACAAAGTTCCGCTGCCCATGCCATCTGTATTTGACAATTGACACGCATGATACCTAGTGTGTAATGCATATTGTTAATTGGTTATAAGGCCAATGCACTGCACGTCGCAGGAAAAACAGGAATTCTAACAAAGAGATTGCATGGTGGTTGATTTCTCGTTGCCTTTATTAATATTTATTGATAAGGAAATTGGTTTGCTTTGACGGAAACGAATTGGATATGAATTGGAAGTGCAAAATGTTGAGCCCATAATGATTACAATGTTGTAATATTAAAGAGTTGTATGGGTCAGGGTGTCAGAACACACTTAGAATAATCGCTCTCCAAATGTTCTTTTCCCCTCAGCTCTTGTTTCGTTTTTCTGTTTCATTTCAACCTTTCCCACATTAAATTGGGGAACGTCGATCTAAATTTACTTGGATGTTCATTATTTCTGTCTTTCTATTTTTTGCATTTCTTATGCTTTGTTTTTTTGTGTTCATGAGACATCTGCCTCTGACCTTCCCCTTTCATCCTTTCACTCTCGATCTTCACGTTTGACTGTTTTTTTTTTTTGCGTTTTAATGTTTTTCTTTCTATTCTTTCTCTTGTTCACTTTCAGAGCTAATTCTTCATCCACAAATCTTGAACAAAAAGAGGAAATTTCTGGAACTGTCAGTATAAAGCAAAAGGGAGACGTGCTCAAAATGGACGCCCTAAGGGTGTCAATTTGCATAATGATCGATTACAACTTTCCAAAAAAATATCCCTTTATTCTTCATCGGATTTCCACAATCTTTTAATGAAGTGTTTCTTTCATTTCTCTTCTTTTTAATGAAATACTCTATTTAATTTCCAAGCTTTTTTCTTGTATGTTTTAGTTTTGTTCTTTTCCCCTCAGCTCTTGTTTCGCTTTTCTGTTTCATTTCAACCTTTCCCACATTACATTGAGGAACGTTGATCTAAATTTTACTTGGATGTTGACACAGATACGGGGGAGATCGTGCCCCTCAAAATAAGAAAAGAAAAAGACAAAACAAAAAAGATTACGAAAGATGGAGGGAAGACAATTAGAAAAGAAAAAAATACGATCAAATTCCACACTCTCGCGTCACTCGATGTCCATGTTCTCTCACATTTTAACCACATGTTGTAAGTCCAGTATCCCTTCAATGACTAGACCCTACGCCTCTTCTTTAATACAGTGTGCTTCAAACCCCTGATCATTAATTATTTTCCATCAACTGTCATTCTTTTCCATTGTATTGCTTCACAGCAACATTATTTAATAACCTACATGTATTATTTGCAATGCTTGTATCCGGGTTGGTCAACTTTACGTTATGAGGAACTACTTACGCTGATTAGGAAAAACAAACTATTGATCAAGGCCAATATTTATAAAACCTTACTAAGCTAGTTTTCAACTATAGTGGAGTAATGAAAATGACCTCTCACTAATTGCAACAGGAAATATTTCAATTACTTTAGTCTCATAAAATTGCTCTCTATAACTTCCAAAAAGTCCTAATGAATCCGGATAGTGGAAAGTGTTGAAAAAGACCGAAATCTGTGACAGTCATTTAATTTCCATTTTTCGCCATCACAAGTAAGCACAAAGAGTAGAAATTATGCGCAAAGATCGTGGTTACACAACAAAACAGCATTCGCCTTATGATTATTGTGCTGAACTTGAACCGCGTTGGCCGAATAATTATGTTCATACATAGCTTAGAAGGACACCTTATGATTAAAGCAAATACTGTAGATAAAGAGATGAAGAAAGAGAGAGAAAGAGCAAGGGGGTAGATAGTGAGAGTGAGGGAGGGGGACATAGGAGGGGAAGAAAAGGGTGCAATTATCTAAAAACATTTTTTGTAAATCTTTTTATACAGCCCTGGAAAAAAGTATTAGACCAAGCTTCTGTTATAAGGATACCATGTAATATTGCATACAAAAATTATAAAATGATTTGTCTTTGTATTACATTAAATGAATAGCAAATTCCAGCAATTGTACCTTGCTTTTTTGTAATTTTATTTCCTTCTTACCACAAAAAATAACACCAGCAGTAACCATGCTTGGTCTAATATTTTTTTCATGGCTGTAAATACCACATACCTTCATTGGGACAATGCTGACCGATGAGTCATGATCAGTGTTCTCCAGGAATAGCTATACAACAGTTAAAAATCATTCTAAAAATTATATTCTAATATAGCTCTTCCCGGCCCGCGTTTTTTTTTTCTGTCAGGATTTGCGCCATCTGCAAGAGGGCAGTATTTGAGCGTCAAGAGCAATGCTGTATACATAAAGTCTGGCTAACTCGGCTCTAGTTGTGTAACATGGCGGATATTCCTTTGTTTGGTAAGCTTGCAACAAAGGAATATACGACTTGTTGTTACCCAACTGAAACCGAGTTGGCAAGACTATCTATTTACGGCACTGGTCAAGAAGCACCGTTTTTAAGACATTGAGAGAGACTACAACTTTAAGACTTGTATTTTCTCAAAGTTTCACCTTATTTTTATTTCAGCAAAAGAAAACTGTCAGTGATAAATTCCTAAATCCTAACCCTGACGAGATTCCAACTCGGGACATCTTCATGACAATCCCATCGTAGATCCACATGCGCCACACAGACAACAGTGAGTTTGGTTCGCTTATTTTGTGAGATCCCTATACAATTTCCCTTTCATGAATATTCGATTAGTCTTGACGGAATAAACCGTATTTTCACCCCTCTTGAACAGTGTATACGGATGGCTAGTCTGCTCTTGAAGCTTAAATACTGCGCTCTCCCGTGGGTGGCGCAAGTCTGGACAGAAAACAAAATAGCTCCCGTCCAATTCAATAAACGTTCATTCAATTTAGCAAATCCTTCGTTTACCGCGTCTTCTGGTATTCCAAAGTGTATTTAAAGTGATTCAATTTAGCGTTTCGACGAGGGATTTTGTTTTTTTATAATTCAAGTTCTTTTCCGTGCATTCCAATTAGCACATTAAAGTGTAAGAATCATTCGAATTCATCGCCAATTACCGAAAGTACACCTCGGTTTCAAATTGTCAAATGGGCAGTCAAATTCGGACATGTTTATACAATTTAACACGCAAGTCATTAACCCCCTGTTTTGTTTATAATTCCCCCTAAATAAAGCTGATTACAAATTGTATTTCCTTCTTGCATAATATAGTAGACCTTATGTGACCCTCCACCACAAAACGACCAATAACTCGAAAATTTTGGTTTTTAAATTTTCAACACAGTTTGAAAGCTTAGATTCTAAGTTTTAAAATGCTATATAACTTGTCTTGTATGGACTAAGCAAACCCTTCTAAATTACAATGAGAATGTCAACGTGTCAGACAGGCTAATGACCAAAACAATAGAGAAAACGGGCTCTAAAGAACAGTGACCATTTAAGAGCGCCTAATCTGTGTCCTATTGTTTGTCGCACAAAACTTCGAGTCAAAATCCCTTACATACCCTGTGAAGTAATAATTGGATTGACTTGAAACTTTCCAGACCTTCAAAATAGATATATTTCTTTGTTTCTTTGGATTTTGAATATCAGGCAGTGCATAGTTTTTTTTTTCAGCTATACCAGAAAAGCGATGTGAAGTACAATCCCAGCAAGTTTACACACAAAGATTGAATGTTTAGGTAAACATGGTCCTTTTGAATGGGAGTAAAAACATATTTTAACTTGGCAGTTTAACCTGCTATTTTGTCAGATGGTAGATTAATAAATGAACTTTCAGAAAATACAAAAAACTTCAAATCAAATTCTGTACCCCAAACCACCTTTTTCGGCTGTTTACTCTAAAACACCCATTGCGACTGAATTATTGGTCGTTTTGTGGTGGAGGGTCACTTATTGTCCTGTAGGCTAGCTACTTGTAAATTGTTTAATGTATTCTACATACTTCCAAATCCACACAATGAAATATACCTTAAGGGTTAATTGAAAATATACGCCTACCTCGAACGAGAATTTTTTTGTACCTAATCAGGGGTGTTGATCCGTGTTCATGATTGGGGGGAAGACCGGCCGGCGAGGGAAGTGAAGTCAGTGGCGTATCTACGCATTATGGCGCCCGGGGAAAACAATGAAGTTACGCCAAGCACCCCCCTCCCCCCACACACACACCCGAGTGCCCAAACTACGCTGTGTTGTACAAGCGAGGGAGCAAAGCGACCGGGCGGCAAATTTTTCCATATTTAATTTAAAAAAACGCATTTTCTTGTGCATTTTACCCAGGAAATTTTGCAATTGCGGTAGAGATCGAAGCTCAAATTGTATACATTGATAAACAGCTTTCTATTCACTCACTTCAATAATCGGGAGCAACACTACCATAAACCCTAGCCTTAGCCTATAGGCTTAATAGGCTTGAGAGAGTCTCCCGAAATTTAGCAAGGCTCCCTGAAGTTGAGATTCCTTTCAAAAGTTGAAACTTTGCAAATGCTGTTTTATACTCTTTATCCTGTATTGGGGTTGCAATATTTAGCAGGAGTCATATGAAACTTACATGATATTTTTAGCGAGCAAGCAATTACATCTTTATTGTTTTCAATTTGAACCCTTTAAGCTATTTAAGAACTATATACTGGGGGTGCAAAACTAGATCCTGAAAGAAAATAATTGTGCGAGGGAACAAAGCGACCGAGCTTTGGACAATTTTCGCATTTCAAACCTTCAAAAGCTAGATTTGGGGCGCATAATCCGTAAGGATTAAGATTTTTCTTCATTTCCCCCTTTTTTTCTTTCTCTCTTTGCTTTTTTGCACCCCTTCCAGTGCCGCCCTGTCCCCTAGATACGCCACTTAGCGAAGCGACCGAGTCGGGATAGGGTGTGGGAGTAGGGTATCCCCCCTCCCCACACCCAGGACTTTATCAAAAACCTGTCTATAACACTTGCATTTTAGAGCATCCCAAAAATGTTTTTTTAGTGAAAAGAAGGAATGCATGGATCTACGCCAATGGACGGTACCCCTTGAGAATAACAATGTGAGCGAACGAATTTTATTCGATATTTTCGCATTGAAATTATGGTATTTCTTATTTCCTTACTTCTAATCATTAAAGAATATGATGGTATTTTAAGATCAAACATAATGAGTTTGGATAATCATTAGCTTTAAGTTTTATATTATGAATTATGAACACAGGATCTGTATGTGTAGTACTTTACACAACCTAACGTTTCGATACCACAAGTCCCGTATGAACGGAGCTATTATTGCGAAATTAACAGGGAAAACCTAAAATAAAAGCAAAGGATATTCAGAACGATGTCACAGCCCATTAAATAGACCATTCCATAATATTTCGACAGATGTTTGGCATTGTGCAAAGAGAGCATTGAACGTTTAATTTGAATATGAACGGCTACATTTTAATTCATGAAACAGAAACAGGTACCTTCATGTGAATGTGACCATTTTGAATATTGCATGAAACAATCCACTATGGGGCCAAATTAACGCTTGGAATTGCATTTGAACACAGGATCTGTATGTGTAGTACTTTACACAACCTAACGTTTCGATACCACAAGTCCCGTATGAACGGAGCTATTATTGCGAAATTAACAGGGAAAACCTAAAATAAAAGCAAAGGATATTCAGAACGATGTCACAGCCCATTAAATAGA
Organism: Heliocidaris erythrogramma; assembly: GCA_025617745.1. Classification (NCBI taxonomy): domain Eukaryota; kingdom Metazoa; phylum Echinodermata; class Echinoidea; order Camarodonta; family Echinometridae; genus Heliocidaris; species Heliocidaris erythrogramma. The sequence goes on along the minus strand of CM046873.1, from coordinate 34,521,956 downwards.
CCATTCCATAATATTTCGACAGATGTTTGGCATTGTGCAAAGAGAGCATTGAACGTTTAATTTGAATATGAATGGCTACATTTTAATTCATGAAACAGAAACAGGTACCTTCATGTGAATGTGACCATTTTGAATATTGCATGAAACAATCCACTATGGGGCCAAATTAACGCTTGGAATTGCATTTATGATAAATGATATAAGGAACATGGCGGCACTAAAGGTGTTAAATATGTGCTAAAAGTGACGGTGAAGGAATAATCATTGATCACAGATAGCCATGTATATTTTAGACCCATATAGATACCGTAAGAATTCAGCACACTGGTTAAACAAAAGCCTTCATAAACACAATCAAAACTAGACGCCTGTTTAAAATATACATCGTCCTTGAAAATTATTTTTCACTGTGAGTAACTATTTATATAAATATTGTCAGGAAATACTTCCGTATCTACATGTTTCCTGATTCATATAGTGCAAGTAACACGGACAGACCGACCCCAAACTAGCCTCTTGTCGAGGCCCTGGCGCTGTTGAAATCCTTGGCGATATGGAGGCAAAAAAGACCGAGGCGCTTGCGCCAAGGGCCTCTTGACACCCGATCTGAATTTCTTTTGTATTTCATTGTTTTGACGAATATTCCGACCAAATTTTGGTCGGTGAAATCATCCAATAAGCGCGAGCTACTATGACGTAATGTTAAATATTTATGACTCGACTGCACGCTATTTCTTACATAATAATTCTTACATATTAATTAATCGCAGCACAACATGGCGTTCAACGTTTCTTCCACGACGAGTGATGACGATATTTGTAAGAGCTTAGAATATGCCGCTAGAATGTTCAAGATTGACAGATTTAAAGATTTGCAAGTTGATGCAATCAAATCTGCACTTAAAGGACAAGATGTTTTTGTGAATCTGCCTACTGGCTATGGAAAAAGTGTTATTTTTCACGAGCTACCGCCCTGTGCTGATTACCTCCGTGGGCCAGGGATGGAGAGTGAGACTGCTGCTTTGAATTCGCGAGCTAGGGCCTAGGCCAGGCGGATCCCCCGGGGCCTTACCGGGCAAAAAAAGTAATAGACTAGTCTAGAACTGAAGTAAGAAATCCTTGAGATTTCATTGGCCAATTTGCTGGTCGATCGCCGCGGTTATCTAACTATTCCCGTTTCATGCATAATTCAGTAGGAAAGAATTCGCAGGCCTTCTAATATATGTTTTCACAATGTTACAAAATCAGTCAGTAGGATCATATTTGTCTTAACCAATTTTTAAAGTATTAGTCGTGACTTCCATAATCATTACGTATTCAATTTCATGTGTAATGTATTTCATTTACTTAATGGGAGGCGCGATTTTGGCTCAGTAGTAATGCAGTGGTCTCGTAACTGGAAGGACCAGGGTTCGAAACCAAGTGGATGCGCTATGCCCTTTGGTAAGGCATTAATCATGTTTTCCCTCAGGTCTCATCCCCCTCCCTCTCTTGCTTTCTCCCTCGTTTCTCTCTCTCTCTCCCTCTCCCCCTCTCTCTCTCTCCTGCTCTGAGTCTCTCTGTAGCATATATCTGCGTTTATATTCGCGTAAATAAATATATAAGGGAAATCCATTAATTAAAGTCTTTCAAAGTTGCTTTTTAAAAAGTCAGTGGAAGCATTTTAGTCTTTACTCTTAACTGGTTTACTTTTTAAGTTTTTGTCATGACCTCCATAAACATTACGTAAAATTCACGTGTCCCTTATTGGACACGAATCGGTATTGAGTTTATACAGAACAAACTCAGCACTGACTCATATGAAGAAAATACATATATTTTCACATCATTGTTATCATTATGTTCACCTCCAATTTCTTTGGTTTTGCCTTTTATGGGCCGACATGTATGTGTAATTTTTTTACAGTTCGAAATGATAGGCGTCAGTACTAAAGAAAAAAATAGCCTGAAATAGCTAACTGTGATTTAATTTCATACTTTATCATAAATTACGAAAATCTCGTTCACAGTAATAAGGATCCAGATTATTCTCTTGATATTCCTACTCTCAGAATGAAACTTTCCTTCTTTCAGAAATAAATCATGAATTTACCATAATTATAGGTTTGGTGGTTTATTTTATCTGAAAGCATGTTTATGCTTGGAAGTATGAAACCATAGGACTTACAGCTTTAATTCCTCTCCGAGGTGTGTGTGTGTGTTTGTGTGGGTGCATTTGAGCGTTCAATAGGTCATCGGTTGTCAACAATTGGTGAGGTTTATTCCGTCAATGAATTTTGTGATGCAATTCAATAGCGGAGTCATCGGTTGAAATTCGAAGAATAGAAAACATATATGTGTGAGCATTGGCGGTTCCAGGGGGGGGGGGGGGGGGCACAGCCGGCCCGTGCCCCCCCCCCCCCCCCTTTTGGAAGAGAAGAATTTTTACCATAGACGATCCGCCATTTTTGCGATTGTGCCCCCCCCCCCCCCCCTTTTAGAGTGAAGACCTTTTTTTTTTTTTTTTTTTGCTTGTCAGGGAATTATGGACCCCATAACCCCCTTACTAAGCGATTTTTGAAGGTTTGGCGAATTTTTTTTTTCGTCCCTACCCCCCCCCCCCCCCCCCCCCCCCCCCCCCGCCTCGTCGTTAGCTTGGTGCTTATTGCCATAATATTTCAACTCATGTTTGGCATTGGGCAAAGAGAGCATTGAACGTTAAGTTGGTGACCATTTTGAATACTGCAAACCAAATTAAACCATGAAACAAACCACTATAAGGCCAAATGAACGCTTGGAATTGCATTTATGATAAATGTTAAAGAACATGGTAGCACTGAAGATGTTAGACATGAGCTTTCAAAAGTGAAGGTGAAGAGGTAATAACAGATAGCCATGTATACTTTAGACCAATAAATACCGTAGGATTTCACTCACTGATTAAAAAGAAAGCCTTCATAGAAAGAAGCAAAATTACAAGTCTGTTTAAAACACACATTGTCCTGGGTTTTTTTTTTTCTACTGTGGGTAATAATTCATATATATAATACTGTCAGGAAATACTCCCATGCAGACATAATTGTTTCCGGATTAAGCGCTCAGAACAATTCATTTATACTATGGCCAATGTATGTCTGTAAGGAAGCAAATAATTACCTTTGGTGAAGGTGATGGGACAAACTATCACTTCCGAGGAGATAAGGATGTAGCTATCTTTCCGAAGCGAAGCTGAGAAAAGATAGCGTTATCATCGCCGAGGAAGTGCTAGTACGTCTCATCGCCTGAAATCAAAAGGTGATTATTTGCTTTATATTCCACATCTGAAACATTTAACTGGTACGAGAAAGACAATTATTGTCTACTTCTCGAAAAAGACATTTAGGCCCGAATTCACGAAAGATGTTAAAACCACCATAAACCGTACCCCTACCTGGGTACGCACAACTTTATCATTTATCATTTTAAGCAAACTAAGCAAACTAACCACCATCAAGATCTGCCATGCATATTCGGCAAGTCGGACAGGCGGGCCGGTCAATATTTTGTTTAAAAATGGCCGCCCATATAACAGGGGAAAAAAAATGAAAAGAAAAGAAAAGTCAACAAAAAAAAAGCCCGGTCTTTCCGAAATTCCCCCACCTAGTGGCAAAAATCGAAAGGGGATACAAAAGGAGGGAAATAAGCTCACAAAATAATAATAATAAGAAGAATAACATGTCTTGTTTACCCAGGGTAGCCTCATCAGTATTATATACTGTTCTCCCTGAGGGCCCTGCAATCATATTATTACCCCGGCTTTAGCCGAGCTACCATGATAAGGTGCTCAAGCACTCAAGGAATTTCTTCCTATCGGGTACCCATTTACTTCACCTTGGTGGAGAGATGGCTCAACGCCAATAAATGCATACAGTCATAAAAGATTTCCAAAATTTCTCTCTATTTTTGAGATGATTTTTCGATTACCTAAGTGCTATCCATCGAAGGGGATATAAAGTCATTCAAATATATTTCACCGTCAATGTATTCATATAGTAATAAAAGTGTGTATTTCTAAATATTGCATACCAAATTAAACTTGGAACCAACAACTATATTACAGTTAACGCTTGGAATTTCATTTTATTATGATAATGTTCAATAACTTTGTGTTAGCCATGTGTTTTCAAAAGTGACGTTGAAGGGCATAATCACAGATCACAGATAGCCATGTATATTGTACACCCATAAATACGGTAAGATTTCAGCATACTGGTTAAAACGAAAGCCTTCAAAGAAACAAGAAAAAAATAGACGCTTGTTCAAAACTCACATTATCCTGGATTTTTATTTTAAAGGAATTATTTTAGTATTGTCAGGAAAAACACCCAAACCTAATTGCTTGCTGATTAAGCGTTCATATCCGTTTATCTAAACTGCAATTCAATGGTCATGAACATGTACAGCCATGGAAAAATGATTAGACCAAGAATGGTTACTGACAGTGTTATTTTATGGTAAGAATTAAGGCAATAAAATGCAATGTTTGCATATTATAGTACCCTTATTACAGAAGCTTGGTGTAATATTTTTTTCCAGGGCTGTATGTCTGTGCAGAAGTAATTAACAACCATAATGGTATGCCATACATGCTCGGCAAGACCAACGGGCAATGGAGAGTTTGGGAGTTCTTCCAATTGACCGGTCAGTATTTTGGTTTAAACGTCCGGTCATATAAAAATTTAAAAAAGGTAAACAATAAGAAGGGGCAGGTCCCTCCGAAGTTCCCCCACTTAGTGGCATGCATCAAAGGGGGATATAAAGTCACACAAATATGTCTCACCGCCCATAATTTCATACATGTTTTGCACGATTTCTTTCTAGTTTTTAATGAGTTTCGTTAATGTGATTGGGGTATGATCAAGATCATAATTTGGTTTCCCTCCACCTATAACTCATGTGTACCCTCAATGGTTAGAACCATACTACACCAATATTTAACTTATCCCTATTCATGTTATACATTTGAAGAGTAACCGATACGACTTTGCTATTCAGCCACATGAGAATAAACATGCAACAGGAAATAGAAAACAGCAAATATCATACTACAGTTTTTTTTAAATGCCGTAAGAACGCATCGCTCCTCCCGTTTGTTTTCTTGTTTTATCTCTTTGATTATGGTCCAAGGTAATCATAGACTCTTGGTATTTTAGATTGTCTTGAAAGAAGTTTTTTCTTAGGAAGTAAGAGAGAATGAGAGAGAAAAAAATAAGAAAGAAAGAAAGAAGAAATAAAAAACACTCTCAGAAGGGAAAAATTATCAATGGCTCCCAAAATAACTACACAATCGTGTCTATCATTGTAACAGGCATAAACCAATAATTTTCAGAACGTTACCACCGCTCATGAATTACCCCATTACAAGAAATTTTTAACTGATTTTCGGACTTTGGGCAAAGAGAGCATTAAACATTATGTTTGGAATGAAATGACTACACTTTTTCTTACTGGAACCGAAATAGTTACCTGCATTACCTTGGAGAATATTGCATACCGAATTGTATAATATGGAACTAACCGATATACGCCAAAATTAACGCTTAAAATTACACTCATGATAATGCCAGAGAATGTTTCTGGGAATTATCACTGATCACATATAGCCATTTATATTTTAGAACCATAAATCCCGTAAGATTTTAACATGCTGATTAACGAAAGCATTTTTTGACGCAAGCAAATGTATGTACGCGCCTGTTAAAAACATTCATTGTCCTTGAACGTTGTTTCGTTTTTTTAAAGGTCTGTGAGTAATAATTCATATTGTCAGAAACTCCCTCACCTCATTGCTTCCTGATAGGCGTTTCCGGCTCCGTTTCGTAAAACTTGTTATCAATAACAACTGCCCCATTTCTATGACAAAGTAACTCGCTCTCAGCCATTCAGAATCAAGGATTTCAGTGCTTATAACAAAACTTGTTATTCATAAGAAGTTTTATGACGCGGGGTCCATATCAATTTAAACTACAACTGAATGCTCTTGTAAGTCTGCAGAGGTAACTAATTACTATCAAGGTCTGTCATACAATACTCACTACATGACAAATGGGAGGGACCAGGGGTGATATAAAGGGACAGCAGTGTGGCTCAGCGTCCATAATTTCCTACAGTCACAATAGTTTGCAAAATGTCTCTCTATGTAGTTTCGGAATGAGTTTCATATTAACTATCTCTATCTTGCATCGAAAAAAAATTAATAGAGAATATTTCTACATGAATATAAACATGGCTTTCTTATACAATACCGTGAAACAGTGTCATATGTTCCTCGGAAATGTGTTGCCTTCAATGTACAGCAAATTACTCATCATATTTTCTGACTATACAAACTGAACAATAATATGACCTTGTGCATAAGCATGAAGCATACACCAAAACCAATATACATATTCGGTGGCAGAGACCACCATTTCAAAAGACTCGATACCCATGGGCGAACAACCATGGATTGCTCCGTTTTACAGCTTCATTTCCACATGTGTTCTCAGTTTGAGGAAGTATTCACGGAACTATCTACTTGTCAAAAGATACACACATATCAATTTTCATCAGGAATATATAGCCAGTGACAAGCTGGAAATATACACACAGGTAATGCAACAACCTGCAATAAACTACTCTATGAGTGACCTCACCACTGGTTTTGTACAAATTGTAGAGCAAGGTGTATGGCCATCTTCAGACAGTGGGACTACTGGCATCCAAAACCATGAAGGATTTATACAGCAATGTTGATTGTCGGAATTCACTTCCCAATACGCCACTGTGGGTAGTGGTATCACTTCTGTATATAGTTACAGGACAAGGTAGGAATTTGATAGTGAACAAAAACTGCTCATACTTAAACTTAGGGTTATTGGAGTACATCATGAATTACACCACATATATTTATATCATGGACCGCCAAACCGGGGGGGGGGGGGGGGGTGTGGGGGTGGGGGATGCACCTCCTCCACTTTTTTGAGTAGACACATCTCAACTTCGGAAAACAGGTTCGAACATTGTCATTAATGAGTGAAATCAAATCAGCCCCCCATTTCAAAAATGCTCCGCGGCCCCTGTATATGGTCTAGTATATGATGTACTCCTTAAATATTTACCTGTAAGTTTCCTCCATCGTGAAACACGCTGAAGCTTCACTAACAATACTAAAGCTCCGATAAAACATGGTGTTTCGTTTGACGTTGTGTTAAAAATGTAACTAGGAAGACGGCTGCGAATGATATGAACTAATTAAGATTACCATGAAAGTCATTTTGTAGTATAACGTATTGAAAAGTTCAATGAAGGGTGACTGAGAGGAAGACCCCTTTTACACTAAATTCAGGGCACCGTCTTATAAAGAGTTGCGATTGATTCGAATCGATCGTAACTTAAAATCAATTACAAATGTGTACATATTAAATACATATGAGTTGCGATTGATTTCAAGTTGCGATCGAGGCCCAGGTCTCCTTTTTCTATTTTGTATATTAATCAAGTTTATTTATAATGTTTTTCGCTTTTATTGTACAAACAGGGCCACTTGAAAGAACAATACTCACTATTTAAAGAGTCATCCTGTATAAAGAAGTATAACAAAAGGACTTAACACATATTAAAAGGCAGTGGGTTTATTTGCAATGACTTTATAACATGAATGTATCATTGCTGGATTAACTACTGTGCCAATGGGTTTAGCTCTCTTCAAAATTTCACCACAGTGTTATCAAGCTTACTTTTCAAATGTCTGCACTTCATTAACCATCTTTTAACTCACAAAATATTGTGTTTAAAACTTGTACGAAATCTATTACCATTTCTTATAATATGAAACATTTCTACTTTACCCAACCTGAGGCATAAGAATTATTGAAAATGATTTCTTGGTTTCTCATTTGTTTACTATTGTTTAATGTTGAAATAAGGTAATATCGTTTTAAAAATCTTCAATTTTTCCTAAAAATTTATATGGTAGCATATAATTACAATTAGGAATGCTTGACTTATACTCAAAATCTTGATATACATTGACCACCATATTACTTTTCTGTGGTCGAGCAATTGGTGAATGGAAATGACAAGTCTCTATCTGTCACATAAATGTGACATCGGCACTGAAAGAGTTAAGTAAAGTAAACTTGTTTATATATTTTTTTTTCTTGGGGTGAGGGTCCTCAGTAGAACAACTATTGTTTTAAAACAATAGTACTTATGATTTAAATCCAATAATTCTCACAGAATCTGGATGCTTCGAAGATCTGAAGTTTGTATCTACTCTACAGGCCTAACAATTCATTATGGTTTAATGTGCATATAAACAAGCATATGAAGACTTAATATAAAAACGTTCAAAGTCCAATTTTGGCCAAATTGAGTTCAACATGGGAAATTGTTGCTTATACATGAGCCCATCTTGTGTATAAATGATGAACTTGAATCCCCCGAAGTGCCTAAAATGAATGAGTAAAATCTAGTATGAATGTAAGAATGGCCCAAGTCCGAGACTTGGGTCAGTTTTATATTCATATCATAGCGCCCTCTCTCATCACTCCTAGAGTAAAATGTAGTATGAATGTAAGAATAGCCCAAGTCCGAGACTTGGGTCAGTTTTACATTCATATCATAGCGCCCTCTCTCATCACTCCTAGAGTAAAATGTAGTATGAATGTAAGAATAGCCCAAGTCCGAGACTTGGGTCAGTTTTACATTCATATCATAGCGCCCTCCCTCATCACTCCTAGAGTAAAATGTTGTATGAATGTAAGAATAGCCCAAGTCCGAGACTTGGGTCAGTTTTACATTCATATCATAGCGCCCTCTCTCATCACTCCTAGAGTAAAATGTAGTATGAATGTAAGAATAGCCCAAGTACGAGACTTGGGCCAGTTTTACATTCATATCATAGCGCCCTCTCTCATCATTCCTAGAGTAAAATGTAGTATGAATGTAAGAATAGCCCAAGTCCGAGATTTGGGTCAGTTTTACATTCAGTGCCGTATATAGAGAGAGTCTGGCCAACTCGGTTTCAGTTGGGTAGGAACATGGCGTATATTCCTTTGTTATGTATACATCTTGTGTATAAATGATAAACTTGAACCCCCCGGAAGTGCCTAAAATGAATAAGTAAAATGTAGTATGAATGTAAGAATAGCCCAAGTCCGAGACTTGGGTCAGTTTTACGTTCATATCATAGCGCCCTCCCTCATCACTCCTAGAGTAAAATGTAGTATGAATGTAAGAATAGCCCAAGTCCGAGACTTGGGCCAGGTTTACATTCATATCATAGCGGCCTCCCTCATCACTCCTAGAGTAAAATGTAGTATGAATGTAAGAATAGCCCAAGTCCGAGACTTGGGTCAGTTTTACATTCATATCATAGCGCCCTCCCTCATTACTCCTAGAGTAAAATGTAGTATGAATGTAAGAATAGCCCAAGTCCGAGACTTGGGCCAGTTTTACATTCATATTATAGCGCCCTCTCTTATCATTCCTAGAGTAAAATGTAGTATGAATGTAAGAATAGCCAAAGTCCGAGACTTGGGTCAGTTTTACATTCAGTGCCATATGTGACCCGACGCCTCAAAACCTACAATAAGTCGCCAAAATTATTTTTTTTTTGTTTTATACATTTTCTGAAAGTAGAGATTCTCAGCTTTCTAATGGCATATCACTTGCCTAGTTTACTCAATGATAAAACCTTTAAATATCACATTTAGAATCAGTATGTAACCTGCAATCAATAACTCCTATTCAGAGAAAATGGCCATTTAAGTTCAGAACAAAAGAGTGCTAAACCTTCGCTCTCTGTATGCGCCCAAGTAAAACTGGGTATTCAAATGGCCATAGCAACCAGTATGAAGGGACTATCAGATTAGACTGAATTTTGGCACACTGCTCCAGGAGGACCTATTCATTACAAAAATCAATTTAATACCTTTAGAGGTAAAGTAGTAATTTGGCATTGAATGAAAGTATTACGAAAGCTCTCCCAACATTCACTACCTCGACGGGTGAAAAAAAAGGAGTCATTTTAAAATGCCCCCAAAACATATTTCTAAGTCGAATTACGACTGACAAACTTGAGACATGATAGAATGATAATAAAACTACCCATTTCTATCAAGAACAGAAAATCGACTGATCCAAGCAAATTTACTATTTTGAGCTGTTTGCTACGTTGTTGTGGTCCGTCCGACTTATTGTAGGTTTTGAGGCGGCGGGTCACATATATAGAGAGAGTCTGGCCAACTCGGTTTCAGTTGGGTAGCAACATGGCGTATATTCCTTTGTTATGTAAGCTTGCAACAAAAAGGAATATAACCCCCTCCCCATCCAGGATCTGCTGCTGTGATGAATTATAAAACTATTATAACATGAACCTTATTAGACCTCATTCATTATCTACTGAGCACTCTTCAAATGCAACCTGTCTGAGCCATTCAGTTATAGTTCTACATTACTTGCATATAATATTATTCAACCTTTTGTCAACACTGAAACTCTTAAATTTTGATATAAATAACAAAACCATTTTTGCATTGTTTTAACGGGGGCATCTCGCTTTTCCGAAGGTTCGTTTTTCCGAAGGTTCGTATTTCCTAAACACTAATTTCCCATGCCTGGGGGTTCATAATTCCGAAAATGAAAAAGGGTTCGTAATTCCGAACATTTGTTGCATTATTCCGAAGGTTCGCTATTCCGAAGGTTCGTTTTTCCGAAGGTTCGTTTATCCGAAGGTTCATAATTCCGAAAATGAAATAGGGTTTATATTTCCGAAGGTTCGTATTTCCGAAAATGAAAAAGGGTTGACTTCATCATTCCGAAGGTTCATATTTCCGAAAATGAAATGAGGTTCATAATTCAGAAAATGAAATAAGGTTCATATTTCCGAAAATGAAAAAGGTTTCGTATTTCCGAAAATGAAATAGGGTTCGTATTTCCGAAAATGAAATAGGGTTCGTATTTCCGAAAATGAAATAGGGTTCGTATTTCCGAAAATGAAATAGGGTTCGTATTTCCGAAAATGAAATAGGGTTCATAATTCCTGGTAAAAAAGGCGAATTCATCAGGAGCGGAGGTGTAGCAACGGGGGGTGGGGGGGGGGGGGAGGGCACGCCCCCACCCCTCCCTCATCGGATGGCGAAAAAATAAGAAAAAAAGAAAGAAAATGGAATAGGAAAGAAGACGGTTGGACCGCTTCAGGCAACCCCCCCCCCCCCCCTCAGCCCTCTTCCACCAGCGGCATCTTAGATTAGCTTTAAAGGGGTACTCCGGCCTGAAATTAATATTATGCACGTCATCATGAATATGCAGTGGTGAGCTGATGATGTCATATCCCCACTTTTTCTTTTGTATTTTATTTTATGAAATTGCAATTATTCAAATTTTCTGCTCCAAGCCTATAACTAAAAGGACTGACTCCTTATTTATTATGTAAGTTCATCATTGCTGTAACTTATTTTGTTACAAGGGAGATATTTTGTTTTATAGACATGTATGAAAAATATCGAAAACAAGCTGCTGAAAACTGCTTATCCAATAATAGCGAGCCAATGGAGTAAAATGGAGTCAAAAGGGGCCTGAGCTTTCGATCCTAGCAGAATCTTCGTCAGAGGCAAAAAGACAAACATAAAAAGCAAGACAAGCATATATATAGACTACAGACACAAAACAGATTACATGTAACAGGAAATGAGAGCTGTGGACACAAAACAATGGGAACAAAAGGGGAGTGTGGGGAGTCAAAAACCATGAGTCAAGTGGGTGTGGAGGGGGATTAAAACAAATACAAAGGCGTGGAGATCCAAGGAGAGTAATGAGCCCCAAGCTCAAGGGTGGGTAACCTGTGAAAGCAAAGGATAAGTGGGGAGGCAACATCAAACAGGATAAGGAACAATGCAAAGACAAGAGAAAGGAATAAGTACTGTACAAGTCCAGTGCAGTGGAGTGGTAGGGCAGAAAATAAAGAGGGAGTCGAGTTGTCAGACACCAAGTGCAAAATATATGGCATATAAAGTAAAGTGTGGTGAAAAAATATATATTTGCTGTCTGCTGTATACAAGACTATAAGATGTAAGGCGTACATACTGAAGAATATAAACATGTGCATATAAAGTCTGTAATATATGTGTCTAAACCGAGGAGGTAAAATGCAAATAAAATATATATATATATATATATATATATATATATATATATATATATAATATATGTAATAATGTATGGAGGGGGAGTAAAAAGATGTATTAATCATTTCCCTCCTGGATGTTGAGGCCATGAGGTTGGATGGTGCGAAGTCGTCTCATCCAGTACTTCTCCCTGCTGGTTCGGACTGTGTCGGGACGGGTACCTAAAGATTCAATGCCCTGTAGAATCATATCGGTGATGGAATGGTTAGGGAGGTTAAAATGGTGGCCCACTGGAGTGTCAAGCTTGGCTGTGTTGACAGTGGATCTGTGCCCATAGAAGCGTCTCTTGAGTGTGGTCTTGGTTTCCCCTACGCACTGGGTCCTGCAGACTCTGCAAGTGATGAGATATACAACATTAGTAGTGGTGCAAGTAGTGGTGCAAGTGATATTGCCCTTGGTTTGGTGAGGGAGGTAGGTAGAGTTGCTGGTGAACTTAATGGCGTTATGGTTATTGTGAAATAAGTCACCCCTCATTTACGCCACTGTTAAAGGAAAAATGAAATAATGAAGATTTCATATAATATAGTTTAAAAAGGAAAGTGGGGACGTGACATCATCAGCAAACTCATTACATATTCATGATGATCATGCATAGAACTGTTTTCCAAAATAATGCAAAACTTAAAAATTCAATAACTTTATTGTTTATCGGATTTCGATGAAATTTTCAGTGTTTTGCTTGTTTAATTTTACTCTATTCATTCAATTAATATTATTTTCAGGCCGGAGTACCCCTTTAAGATTATTCCAATGGTGCCAGTGCTCCCACAATGGATAGACTCTAGCTACGCCACTGTTAAAGGGAAAATTTAGGGTCACGATAGGATATTATGGTTTTAATTGCCATCTTCAAAAAGCGGATCTCTTTTCGACGAGAAGCACCTCCCCCACCCCCGCAATGAATAAAAAATGAAATGGAGACACAAAACTGGGAAGATTTATAAAAGAGGAGAGGAGAAGAGAAACGAGACGAAAATAAGAGGACGAGATTAGAAAAATCGAATAAGTGTTTATGTGTGTGTGCGTGTGTGGAGGTGTCTTAGTCGAACGGTTTACAGCGCTTGACTGGAAACGCGAAGGTTGGGGGTTTGATCCCTGGTACGGCACCTATGGCCTTTTTGTTGTAAAAAAAATGATAGCAACTTTCCTTTTTTTAATTTACGAGCGCGCGAAGCTAGCGACCAAAAATAATTGTGCCTTTCCGCTGTGAAAAATCATAAAAATAACATATTTAGGCATATAATGACTGAAATATGAGGATATTCGGGCCCCTCACTCCCTGAATATGAGGTGTGAGTTGCCGGAATATCGGCACTTTCAAAATCCGGGGGGGGGGGGGGGGTTGGCTGCAGCCCCCCTTCTCGTACGCCTATACATATGCCTATGTTAAGTACACAGTTGCGATTGATTTTAACTTGCGATTGTTTCAAATAAATCGCTTCAACTCCTTATAAGGCGGGGCACTGGTTGATAAAAGCCATTAATTTAGGTCAGAATGTTTCTTCTCCATGTGTAATTCCCTATTTCTATTTTTTACGATGGGGATTGTTTTACTCTCAATGTCTTTTAGTGTTTTGTAATTCGTTATGCTTGTAAACGTTATTTCAAACTTCAGGTCAGCGGTTGTAACTGTTAAAAACGCACACTGTGCAGTAAAATGAAGCAACTTGTTAGAATCTGTACAAATGATTAATGGTTTATTAAGCTGTAAGCAGCTGTATAAAATGAAAGATTTTCATCCATGTTTAGAAATGATGGTATTTTGGCAAAGTTAAAGAACATGTTCAATTATTTTAATCTATTTATGCGGCATAGATAGTTAGGATTATTCCCTGTATGATAATTATTTTAGCCCGACTGTTAACAGTTTGATCCACTATTCTTCAACTTTGGTTGTATGTTGCTTTTAATCATTATCATTATATTCAATTAGCGATTGCACTAACACATATTATGCCAGTATAAAGAGTTATTTTTATTCTTCAGATGCGGTGTGCTACATAGCAGTGGCTTTAACATTTTTGTTGTTGCTCACTTGTTATCTTTCTTTTCTTGAATTTGGTTTTCTTAAGAAGTAGCTGCTGCACGGCTTTTGTAAAGTTCTGTTGGAATTGTAAAGTGTTTTAAAACTATCTGCGTCATAGATCATTTCAGATATGCGGCAAACAAAATGTTGTATAGCTGTGTAAGCAAGGTCATTACTTACAGCATAATTACTATGTTGCATTTCATTCATTTACCTCTACAATTTAAGATTTTAATCTGTTTTAAGAAATGTTAATACTTTTGCAAGGTTATAAAACATGCTCAATGATTTCAGTCTGCCCTGCTGCATGAATTGTTTAAGATAGTTTTGCATTACAATTTGGTTTTACTTTTGTTTCCTTTTATGATAATCATATCAGCCTGATGATAAGACTCCTTCCTTAACTTGTTACGATCCATCTTTGTTCGACTTTGGTTGTTTATGGTATCTATTCATTTATTTATTATTATGACTAGAATTATTTGTATAATTATTGTTATTATTATAATTATAATTATTATCATTATTATTAGTAGTAGTATTATCTGTATTATCATTTTTATTATTATTATTACTAATATCAGTAATATAATTTTTATTATTGATAATATTATTGTTGTTGTTGTTATTATTGTTATTATTATTATTATTACAATTGTTATTATGAAGTGGACTACCCAGAATTACGATGACGATGTCATTTTGGATGGAGTTATGCGACCAGACTTAGATATTGCACCGGTTACTCTACTATTGCTTCTTTTCTTTCCCTTGTCATGATCGTATAATTGGCCTATAGCCTATACGTATCAATAATATGCTTGTTATAATATGTTGTGCTACTTGCCAGGCTATTTATTAAACATAGCAGTGACTCCTTTATGAACTCTCTGTAATATTATGTTGTTGTTTTTATTGCTGTTGTTGTTTTGGAGACCGGAGGGGAGGGCTTGCATGTATAGCCATCTACAGAGCCATATTACAGACTTCGGCCAACTCGGTTTATTTGGGCACAACATGGCGTATATTCCTTTGTTTAGTGCTTGCCTAACAAACCAACAAGCGCCATATTGCTACCTACATGGAGCCGCGTTGGCCAAACTCTGTAATAGATGGCTCTGAGGGCTAGGGATGCAGGACGCCCCCAACTTATTTTTAGTATACACTTTTCATAGTATACTTTTTTTAATCACAATTTATGTTGAATGTTGACGAATCTTAAAGATAATAAAGTGTCAATGTTTGGCTCGCTTGAATCCAGCAGCGTGGTGCCCGAACATCCTTTTATTTTGGGAAGCGAGATGGTCGGCTCAAGGTACTCAAAATGTTATAATTGTTTGGATATTCTGGTAACCTAATCATTATTCTATAGACAATATCTCCTTTTTTTTTACTTGCTCACTAGATTCATGGCTCATTATTACATGTTCTATATTTGTCTTTTGATGGCGAAATTGCATTTCCATTACAATTTTAAAAAAAGGGTTTTATTTTTTTCTAACTCGCTTCGCTCGCTTGCAAATTGTAGAAACGGGGAGTATGATATTCTGCCAAGAGGCATCAGCTCCCCCTTTCAAAAACATTACGTGGCCATGTTCTGCTTGTAAAGATCTACTTGGAACTTTGGTGTGTCTCATTTTCCAAAGCGGTATATACATTATATAAATAACTTCAAGCCAATTTCGTTGAAGAAAATTTAATCCGGAATCCGATCATTCACTTTCTTCAATACATCAGTATGTATTTGTAATCACCGAAGCAATATCATTTTATGAGAAATGAAACATGTATTCCTGAGGCGCTCGCTCTCTACGCTCGCTCACAAATATTGGTTATTATAATAGAAACAATGATAATAATGATGATAATAATAAAAAATAATTATAATAATAATAATCATAATAATAATAATCATAATATTGATAGGAATTACGATAATAATGGCTATTTCTCTGGATTTTATTATAATTGTTATCATTGTTATGATTATTGAGTACGAAATTAATATCTTTACACTATCTTTCCCCTCCTCCCTATCCGAAATACGGATTGACGCCGTATTCTCTGAATTTACAACCCTTTTTCATTTTCGGAAATACGAACCCTATTTCATTTTCGGAAATACGAACCCTTTTTCATCTTCGGAAATACGAACCCTTTTTCATTTTCGGAAATACGAACCCTTTTTCATTTTCGGAAATACGAACCCTATTTCAGTTTCGGAAATACGAACCTTCGGAATTATGAGCCCTTTTTCATTTTCGGAATTATGAACCTCATTTCATTTTCGGAAATACGAACCTTCGGAATTATGAACCCTTTTTCATTTTCGGAAATACGAACCATATTTCGTTTTCGGAATTATGAACCTCATTTCATTTTCGGAAAAACGAACCTTCGGAAAAACTAACCTTCGGAGAAACGAACCTTCGGAACAACGAACCTTCGGAATTATGAACCTTCGGAAAAACGAACCTTCGGAAAAACGACAGTTAACCGTTTTAACAGATGAATAAATTTAAACTGAATTCAATTTTACAATGTTTGGTGAAAAATACAGAAGTATTGGGGCTTGGGGGCATGAACATGTGATATGGTTCATGTTTCCAGTGCGCATGTGAGTCAGTAAACTGTATGTTTTGAATTTAGGAGTAAAAACAAGTTATGGTTTATGAGGGTGCTGCAGTGCTAATTGTAAAGGAAATGATTTTTACCATCATTGCTGGTCATACATGTAGTTTACGTATGGTGCGGTAGTACATGTACATGCAAGAGTAAAAGATAATGTTGATTCGTGTGTGTGTGTGTGTAATTTTCGGATTCAATGGAGGGGGGAGAGTGGGGGTTACCTCGCTAGTAATAAGGACCGCTATTCATAAGGACCACTTATTCATAAGGACCGCTATCCATAACGCGTGACTAAATTAGCGGTCCTTCTAAATAGGGAGCAAATCATAGACAAATTACCTCGCTATTCATAAGGACCTTCATTCATAATGACCACTATTCATAACTATTCATAAGGACCTTCATTCATAATGACCACTATTCATAAGGACCGCTATTCATAACGCGTGTTAAATGAATGGCGGTTTTCTATGAATAGCGAGCGGACCCCGGGAGAGTTGGGTTAGGGTTTCTAGAAAGAAATGTGTTATGCATACATAGTACTTGGTTTTGAACTGTTGGCATAGCACATACATGTCCCTTCATTTAACACACGCTCACAATAATTTTGTTTGTTTCACTGTGAACATGGCGAACAAAGAAGCGGACAAAATATAGAGCTCCTCATTTACCTTCCACACTTGCTCTGGTAATCAATAGAACATCCCTTCATTGCTATTATGTAAAAATATGTAGAACACGTGTCACATGCATATTCACCTGTTTTTACATAATAGCAATGCAGGGATGTTCTTTTGTCTACCAGAACAATTGTGGAGGGTACAATGAGGAGCTGTATATTTTGTCCGCTTTCTTTGTCATCGTGTTCATAGTGTTTGTCTGTTTATTTGTTGTTTCCTTTTTGCAATTGTAAATGTCTCCAAATGTAATTTTATCGAAACAAGCTGCTGAAAACTGCTTATCCAATAATAGCGAGCCAATGGAGTAAAATGGAGTCAAAATGGGCCTGAGCTTTCGATCCTAGCAGAATCTTCGTCAGAGGCAAAAAGACAAACATAAAGACCAAGACAAGCATATATATAGACTACAGGCACAAAACAGATTACATGTAACAGGAACTGTAAGGGAGGAGCTGTGGACACAAAGCAATGGGAACAAAAGGAGTGTGGGGAGTCAAATCCCGTGAGTCAAGTGGGTGTGGAGTGGGATAAAACAAATACAAAGGCGTGGAGATCAAAGGAGAGTAATGAGTAAGGAGCCCCAAGCTCAGGGGTGGGTAACCTGTGAAAGCAAAGGATAAGTGGGGAGGCAACATCAAACAGGATAAGGAACAATGCAAGGACAAGAGAAAGGAATAAGTGCTCTACAAGTTCAGTGCAGTGGAGTGGTAGGGCAGAAAATAAAGAGGGAGTCGAGTTGTTAGACAACAAGTGCAAGATATATGGCATATAAAGTAAAATGCAAATAAAATATATGTGTACATACATATATATATATATATATATATATATACACACATATACATATATATATATACATATACATATATACATATATATACACACACACATACATATACATATACATATATACATATATATACACACACACATACATATACATATACATATATATATACCCTGATAGCAGAAAGTGTTAAAAAATGACGTGATATTTACGTCGTGGTTTTCGTCTTTTTACGTCCTGTAATTACGTCAATAAGACGACAACTTGCACCAACGCAAGACGTCAAGAGGACGTCTTATTTTGACGTCATCTGTACGTCTTCATTCCTCTTCCCTGATAGCAGAAAGTGTTAAAAATGACGTGATATTTACGTCGCGGTTTTCGTCTTTTTTACGTCCTGTAATTACGTCAATAAGACGACAACTTGCATCAACGCAAGCCGTCAAGAGGACGTCTTGTTTTGACGTCATCTCTACGTCTTGTACACTGTAAAAACTAAAGTGCTACTTTTAGGGGCATGTATAGTGACTACACCTGAAATGCTGTTAATAGCACTTGTAGTGTGCTAATTTACCAGCAAAAAAAAAAAAATGTGACCATGGCGAGCCTCGAACCAGGTTCAGCTGATTGAGAGGCGCTGACGTTACCGATGGACTAACGAATGCTTCTTGCAATCCAGTTTAGTCATGGGAGTCAAGTAGATAACATGAACTATGTGGTGTCGTAAATTCACTATGTAACAATATGATCTGCTCTAAATCGTACATTGTGAGTTAGTCTAGCGGTAATGCCAGCAATTCTCGATCAGCGGACCCTGGTTAGAAGCTCGCCCAAATCATTTTTTTTAATGAATGTTTAGCAGTTTAAGGAGCCGGTCCAGCTCCCGTGAAAGTGCTGAAATAGCAAGCTGTGTGCATTCAATAGCACTCGGAGTGCAGTCCCTATGCATGCCCTCAAAAAGTGCTATATACAGCACTTCAGTTTTTACAGTGTACAGATGACGTCAAAATAAGACGTCCTCTTGACGTCTTGCGTTGGTGCAAGTTGTCGTCTTATTGACGTAATTACAGGACGTAACAAAGACGAAAACCACGACGTAATTATCACGTAATTTTTACCACTTTCTGCTGTCAGGGTATATATATATATATATATGTATATATATGTGTGTGTATATATATATGTATATATATGTATATATATACTAGCAGAAGCAGCCCGTGGACATCCACGGGCGCTAGCTGTGTTTATGATTAATCACCGTACCGTATATTTGTTACAATAATCAAGTGAATAAATAAAAAAGTCGGGAAAGTTATTTTTACCAAGAAGTATTTACAACATGTCCCGTTGGCGGATCCAGGGGGGGGGGGGGGGGGCTTCAAATGATGTAACTCTATGCGTAATGTACCTGTATGACCTGTACACGTACGTGCGAACGATCTAACACGTGTGTATAATACTGTACTGTACATTGAAGCCATCCATGCATGCGGATATATGGCCACGCTGTTCTTTGGCATACCTCCCCTTCACAGGGAAAGGGTATGGGTTGGCTGGGCATGAAGCTACAAACCCGCTTCATGGGTGGGCGGAATTATTAGGCCTACTCCCTGCGGAAATTCAATGTTTGAAAATGAATTTATGAACACCCACTTGACTCATGGGTTTTGACTCCCCACACTCCTTTGTTCCCATTGCTTTGTGTCCACAGCTCCTCCCTTACAGTTCCTGTTACATGTAATCTGTTTTGTGCCTGTAGTCTATATATATGCTTGTCTTGGTCTTTATGTTTGTCTTTTTGCCTCTGACGAAGATTCTGCTAGGATCGAAAGCTCATGCCCATTTTTACTCCATTTTACTCCATTGGCTCGCTATTATTTGATAAGCAGTTTTCAGCAGCTTGTTTCGATATTTATTTCCTTCTCTGCTGTTGCATCACTTCACCGTGATCCTCCTTATCCTCTTTGTTTTGTCTGTCCTGTTTTGGTTACTTGTTTTAGTCCCAGCTTTTGCTTTTTTTGTCTTTTTTCTTCTACAGTTCGACTTTCAGATTGTGGTTTTCTCTGTTTCATTGTTTGTTCACTTCATTTTATTCGTTGTTTTCATGTATATTCTTTTTTCATATTTGTCCAGCAGAACCCATGATAACCTTCCTCGAGAAGAACGCCAAGCTCTCTCCTCGCTCCGAAACAGGTCGGATATTATCATCAAGCCCGCAGACAAAGGATCAGCCGTCGTAGTTATGGACCGCCAACAGTACATCGACGAAGCCATGAAACATCTCAACAACCGATCCCACTGCACACCCCTTGATTCCGACCCCACTTATGATTTCTCTCAACAGATCCAGTCGACACTTAACAACATGAAGGAACGTGGACACCTCTCCAAGAAGGCCCACACATTTCTCTCCCCCACTAATGCGAAACCTGCTCGTTTTTATCTCCTCCCCAAGATCCACAAACCTGGCAACCCTGGTCGACCCATCCTCTCGGGAAATGGTTCCCCTACAGAGAACATCTCCCTCTTTGTTGATCACCACATTAAACCCCTTGTCTCAACTGCACCCTCCTACATCCATGGCACAGACTTTCTCAGGAAACTCAATAACATCAAGGACCAGATTCCCGAGACTGCAATCACCGGCACTTTTGACGTTTCATCCCTCTACACTAACATCCCCCATGACGAAGGTATTTCAGCCTCATGTGTAGCATTGGCTAACAGCGGTCACTCGAGTCCCCCAGTATCCGACATCAAATCTCTCATGTCACATGTACTAATAAAAAACAACTTCACTTTCATGGACAAACACTACCTACAGGCATTCGGCACAGCGATGGGCACACGGATGGCCCCTTCCTACGCCTGTCTCTTCATGACCAAGCTGGAGCAACAGCTGCTAGATTCAGCCCCCTGTCGCCCATGGATCTAGTGGCGCTACATCGACGACATCTTCTTCATCTCGACCAGGGAGGAAGACAGCCTTCAAACATCCATTGCCCACATCAATTCCTTCCACAGGACCATCAAATTCAATTCTGATATATACATGTATATATATGTATATATATATTACTGGATGGTACGTTAGCGGGACAGTGAACAATGAGGTTTATTCCGTCACAATACATTGCTGTACATTAGCAGGACACTCGCGGACATTAGCAGGACATTCAGACAATGCTCCTAACAAAGCACTGTCCTGCTAAGGTACCATATAGAGTTATATATATATGTATGTATGTGTGTATATATATATATATATATAACTCTATATGGTACCTTAGCAGGACAGTGCTTTGTTAGGAGCATTGTCTGAATGTCCTGCTAATGTCCGCGAGTGTCCTGCTAATGTACAGCAATGTATTGTGACGGAATAAACCTCATTGTTCACTGTCCCGCTAACGTACCATCCAGTGATATATACATATATATATATGTATATATGTATATATATATATATATATATATATATATATATGTATATGTGTATATATATATATATATATATGTATATGTGTATGTACACATATATTTTATTTGCATTTTACTTTATATGCCATATATTTTGCACTTGTTGTCTAACAACTCGACTCCCTCTTTATTTTCTGCCCTACCACTCCACTGCACTGAATTTGTACAGCGCTTATTCCTTTCTCTTGTCTTTGCATTGTTCGATGTTGCCTCCCCACTTATCCTTTGCTTTCACAGGTTACCCACCCCTGAGCTTGGGGCTCCTTACTCATTACTCTCCTTTGATCTCCACGCCTTTGTATTTGTTTTATCCCCCTCCACACCCACTTGACTCCTCCCTTACAGTTCCTGTTACATGTAATCTGTTTTGTGCCTGTAGTCTATATATATGCTTGCCTTGGTCTTTATGTTTGTCTTTTTGCCTCTGACGAAGATTCTGCTAGGATCGAAAGCTCAGGCCCATTTTGACTCCAAATGTAATTTTATCAATTGTACTATAATTGCATTTTTTTATCTTGTGGACGGACCCCTTAGAAGAAAAGCTTGCAGCTGAAAAGGGTGTGTCCTTCCCATATGTGGAGAATAAATAAATAAATAAACACACACACACATACACTCCCGTAAATTGACATGCTAGGTGATGAGGGGCATTGTGCCGTAGTATGCAATACTGATACTAAGCCATACTGATTGAAAGCTGAAAAAACACTACTCTATTATGTATTCTTTCTAGAAGACCTACTACAGTAGCCTTCTATGTATATATATGATTCAAAGAATGACCCCAAAAAACACCCAAGTCCATCAAACAAAAGGACCCCATCCCCAACAAATAACGTGAATGTTTATTATGATAATAATGTACATGTACATTTAAACTTGTATTTACGATGTTGCCTTACCATCATAGTCAAATATAATGTTATTAGACAAATTAAAAAAAATTAAAACATTTCTTTAGTTTACTCGAATGACCTGCCATGGATTTGGGTCGTTTTTATGTTCAGATATTCATTTATAGTGTAGTATTATTCACCGTTATGGGTTATAATTGGGGTAGGCTTGGGGTTACCTTCACCCTAGCCCATTGGGCGCATGATACATAACTAAAAGTTACATTTATTCTTGAAATTAGGTCCGGTAGAGATCTCCATTCCTGTTATGCAAGTGTTACCGATTTAAAGAAAGAACTTGCCCAACAAGAAAGTTTTAAAAGTGAGGTACACATTATTTTTTCAAAACCAGTATTCTTGATTTATATCCCTGTGCAGTGTTATAATACAGGCAGACAACGGAAAATACATCAAATCCTAATGAAAAAGTATCGTGTCGGGCCATTTCATGTTTGCCGTTTTAAAACAAAAAGAGAGTTATACACATTCATGTCAGCATCCATAATTACCATTGTAGCTTATTTGATCGAATGTGGTGTCTTGAAAGATAATGACAATTTTTTTAAAAGTCTGCATGGTAGATTACTACCATCGTCTCTCTTCGCCATATATGTCACTTTTTCTGTTACATTATATTAACTTCTTAAAATCCAATTTTGAATGAATATTTTTGATATGAGAATTAAATAGAATAGATCATATGATAAGTGAGTCTAAAGCTATCATGTATAACTATTTCTAAAATAGAATTATCAAGTAGCGGAAGCGGAAATCTCGTCTTCAATGAATCACTAAAAGTTAAATTTTGGTTTCATGTTTGAAGACTTTCTATGAAGGTCTGCATTTCCCGGCCGACTAAAATATTCACGGTTTTGGAACATGGTTGAGAATCAAGAAAAGGCCTACCGATACATGCGATTAAAAATCTACATATGACCACATTTATAGACTGCACTACCGCATTCTTTCCATACAGCCTGTGCTCAGATATGCAACACACCTGACTGGTTGGATTTTGGTGATAATCAATATATGCTTGCAAACTATCCTGGAAGAACTTACAGGGATGCTATGGCGTATTGCCGATCATTAGGATCATACCTAACAGTCATCACATCCAATGAACAAAACGTAAGTGACTAAATCTATAAACTGTAATGATAATACTAGAAATAAAAACAATAGTAAAATTACAGTTTTGATGATGATGTTAATGTTAATGATGATGCTAGCGACAACAGCAATAGTAATAATAATACTACTATTAATGATATTAATAATGATAATGTAATAGTAAATGACAATAACTATTATTTGCAAAATTGTAAACAGATAATAATTGTTTGCCTGTACTGTCGAAAACG
The DNA here is from genome assembly GCA_025617745.1 of Heliocidaris erythrogramma. Classification (NCBI taxonomy): domain Eukaryota; kingdom Metazoa; phylum Echinodermata; class Echinoidea; order Camarodonta; family Echinometridae; genus Heliocidaris; species Heliocidaris erythrogramma. The sequence continues at coordinate 34,497,910 of CM046873.1, read as the reverse complement.
TGTAAATAAAGAAAATGAAAAAAATGCTGGGCGATAGGAAGCGTTGATGGGCACTTTCTAGCATTCAAGAAATAACGTTATAACTTTCAAGAAACAACGTTATAACAACTGTTAACATATCGTGACACTCACTGTTTATCGCAATTTTCTTTTCTCTCAGCTGTCTGAATTTTATCAAAGTGTTTGATTCCTACCCTTTGAAGGCGCAGTGTCAAAGAAAATAATTGATGCCAAAGTCAGAGAGGACGTGATACGCCACTATCTCAGTTCATGAAAGTTGCCGATACTGATGGGTGTGTGCGCGCATATGTGTGTCTGTTTGTAGGGAAGGAGATATATTATTTTAAAGGTATATTAGTGGAATCATTATACCAGAATTACCTCACACGAGTTGCAACTGGAAATATTTCACCTGTTCTAGCCTTAATAATATCCACTTTATAACATATAAAATTCCTGAGGAATCCGCAAAGTGAAAGGTATTGAGAAGTATTTCCATCGTGACAGACGGGACATACAAGCCTCACTTTAGGGGGTTATTTCATTTGAAAATGATGGTTATATTGATGTGCAGTGTGAGCTATGGTATTTGGTCCACAAAATGACCTTTTTTTTCAAGCCCTACCATAATTTGTGGGCAGGGCTTCAAGTTTATTTACCAAGCCATTTCTGCTTTGATACTTGTTGACTAAACTCTCCTCATTGGCAAATCTTGAAACAAAATGTGCGTATTCAAGTTATCAATTGTTATTGCCTTCTTGAAACCTGCTAGTATACATTTAAAATTTCATCTGTTTTTTTTTTTGGGGGGGGGGGGGGTGGGGAATAAAAAAAAAGCGTGACAGACGGACAATAAAAACATGACAGACGGGACAAATCAAGATTGTACACAACGTACAATTTCAAAGACCAAACATTTCTAGAATCTAAATGTACAGTATTCTCATGTTCTAAAGGGCTTAAATGGTCATCTTGAATACAATAAGATATAGCAGCAAGATGATTTTCATTTTGTATGTCGGAAAATTTTCGTGTAGTCCAATGCATATATGTATTTTTGCTTTTATACTTTACCATTGATAGTTGTCTTCATAATATCGTAACCACCAAGTATGCAGTAGAAATGACCCCCCCCCCCCCCCCCCCATCCTATTTATTGTTAAAGCAAAAGTATCCAATCCAATCCAATCCAATCAGGGTATTTATATAGCGCCAATATCTAGTTGCCTAATCAAAAGTGTTGTTGAGACTGAAAAACTACCACAATGTCTGTTCATGATTCTACCCGGGAAAGACAAGAATATATGACTAGTTGTAAGCAATCTCAAATAGGTATGATTGTCTTGATTTGAGTCCTGAAAGTGGATAGCTGGTCACAGGAGCGGATAATTTGAGGAAGACTCACTGTTCCACAACCTCGAGGCACAAGCAGTAAATGATCGATCACCTAGAAGAGATCGTGTTTGAGGACTCTTAAGCAGATATTTACCTGCAGATTGCAAATTAGTTCGAGGAATATATAAGGGGTCAGCAAGTCTGAAATGTACACAGGGGCAGATCCGTGCATGTCTTCCATGTTAACAAAATAATTTTGTATTCAATTCTCTGTTTTACAGGAAGCCAGTGCAGTGCAATAAGTGTAGGGGTTATGTGGTCGAACTTTCTACCTCTTGATAGAAGACGTGCAGCGGAATTCTGAGCATATTGTAATTTCTTTAAATGATGTTGAGTTATACCAAAGAGCAAAGAATTTCCACCATCTAACCGTGATGTTATTAATGCATGTACAACTACAGCAGCTACCTTATCAGAAAGAACCTTCCTGATACTCCAGACATTTCTTATCTGGGAATACACACTCTGACAAATTCTTTTTACTTGAATATCCCTTTTCATCATGCTATCGAAGATGACACCCAAATTTCGCACAGATGAAGAAGAGGAAATAACTGAATCAGCAACTTGTATTTTATCAACATAAACTTTTGATTGATTGCTTTTAGATATAAAAGTGATTAGTTCTGTCTTTGCGTCATTCAGATTTAAATTATTATTATTATTTTCAACCACAGTTTTATTTCAGAGTTACAAGTTTCAATGCGTTTTTTTGCAGATAACTGATCGTTCTGATTGTTCACATCAAATGGAATGTATAACTGCAGATCATCTGCATACATATGGTATTAAATACCATGATCATGTGCAATGCGACAAACTGGAGAGGCATACATTGTAAAAAGTTGGGGCCGAGAACTGAGCCTTGGGGTATCCCGAAGTGAAGTGGAACAGATTGAGAAAATGTGCCGTTCACACATACAGATTGAGTCTTCCCCAAGTACGTAAAAGGGATAGGCCACCAGGCGGCCGTGGGGAAAGTGAGGATTGCGTAAGCCCCAGTCACTCGTACACACTCGTACACTCGACATGACGGAGATGAGCGCTATACAAAAAGCCACCATTATTATTATTATTATTTAAAGTTACACATCGAACGCGTACGTCGGACTGCTGGGATTACATTTCGGACAGCACGAAGCCGACCGAATCTTGCACGAGAGCTCAAGCTCAGACGGAGCGTGCATGTTGCGCGGCGACCAGTCTGTCCGAAGTTTGCGCCCCGCGGGGCAACGGCATGATCACGATCACGGTGCCCTCTGGCAGCATAAAAACGTTCACAATCTGCGATTGAGTATCCCTTTAAATAATCCATCTAACCTTTGACCTCCTTTAATTCTTGAGATTTTTCATATTTTAAAAACTTTTTGTATACAGATGTAAAATTCTCCGTAGTCCTAACCAGATTTGATTAACTTTGTTATGATAACAGCAGAAATTTCTGAAAATGACTCAATAAGTCATTAACCGTATTTTACCATATGTGTAGTTTCATTGATGGGTTAAAAAATGGCTATTTGGTGTCAAAATCTAAAAAAATCTGAATATTGTTTCAATACATTTCGAATCATGTGTATTCAACTGATATAGAAGGAAATTGTTCAAATTACAATTTGCATTTTCATCAAAAGTTGATATTTTCACGGATTTATCACCTGCATTGATGATAATATGTTTTCTATTTTTGGCCATCATGCGAAAGCACATGTAGAACCAATTATACACACAGATTGACTAACTCGGTTTTCCGTGTTTGGCGCGGAAAGAATGCCGAAATGACTTAATTTGCTTCCGCGACCCTTCCTAATCTTGTCGGCGCTCTATTGGACGCCAGGCATTAAACGTGTATGAATCATCGTGGCTTGGGACATTACTGCGAATCTCTGTGTATTGACTGCAGTCATACATGGGAGTGTCCTAGGAATCAATCAGGAAGGTCGCGAAATGCCGCGGAAAATGTTGATCGTGGCAGGACAGCGCGGACACATCAAGGATCAAGCCAGGAATGGTAAAATCACGGACTAGGACAATTGGGATGATATCCATTTGGATATGCGGACAATATCAAGAAATAATGCAATTAAGGTTATAAATTCTGCGCCGATTTTTTTTTTCTCATATGCCTGCTAGCCATCATTCGCGAAGCTGCCCGCACCGCGGAGGCTTTCAGGAGCCTGTGCTCGCGTGACACAATCTTGTTTAGTAGCCTCCATAGCTGTGCCACGTACATATTTAGTCGCATTGTTGTTCACGCTTGAGCACCCCAAAACTAAACCAGGAAGGGATACGTGGCTGGCACAATAGGGATTAGCACTGTGGCAGGGGTTGGTGGGTTATGCCCCATTTACACTTGCCCGCATTTTGGTCCCGCACAGGGCATTATTTCGCACCAGCGCGTGCCATGGGGTCAAGTCTGATTCACGAACAATTTACGCCATGTTTACGCCAAAGTTAATCATTGTTCACGAATCAATTCGTCATTCATTTTCACGATTGTTCGGGATCGACTGGATTAGTACAGTGTCTCCTTCTCGTGAGGTTTTTGGAAATCTCTTGATAGAGACTGCTAGGAATTACAAATTATACATCAGCATAAGGATGAAAAATCCCAGATTTTATAAAGTTTATTTTCAATGCAGTAAAATGTGCCATTCATGACCAGATCTATTTTATTGACACTATAATCATTACAGTCTTAGAATTGGCAACGCAGTTTAAAATATATAGGCCCAATCACTAATCGGGTGTATAAATTGACAATTTTCTGTTACATTTTGAAATTTTCATTCACACGGGTTCATTTAATAAACATTGTTTCTTATTTTTTATTTTCTCCAACTGCATGTATGTAATTTGTAAACAAATCTTTAGGCATTTTAGGCATGTATGTAGGATTGAAATAAGATTAATTGCTGCTGATTAAGATTTCTTACGTAGATATCAGTCGAAAAGATCATGTGCTTTGATCACATGTTCGACATGCGTAGACTATGCGCATGTTATGCGAAAACTGTATGCGTAACGAGTGCAGAGATTTGAGCAAATTATTCGTGAACTAATCGTGAGCTAGTCCGGAACATGCGTGCCACTTTGCAGATGGCACGTACTGGCACGCACTGACACGACTAGGCTGCGACTAGGTTGCCTAAAGTTCACAGGGTGTTCACGTATGTTGCCAAATAATTTGTCGTGCCAAAAAATTAAACACGTTTGATTTTCTGTCACGCATTTCAACCACTGGCCCGCATCCTCCCGCAGTTGCCACGAATGATGCGCAAACTATGCGAAAACAAAATTCGGGAAAGTGTAAATGGGGCATATAAGAAAGGCGGGATGTCCTGATGATGTCCGCACGACAATGGAGACAAGTTGCCGAAGGTGTCAGGAAGTTCATTTCCGCGTCTGAATATAGGTTCTCTATCAAAATTTAGACTCGGAAATTTTGCCCTCTCCCGAAAGTGCGGAAACGTCGGAAAGTGTTTACAAGATTACAAATTTTGCATTCCGGGTCTTTTATGCGCCCGCCCTAGTGGACACCAGGTTTAAAACCTGGCGTCCACTAGAGCGCTAACAAGATTACGAAGGGTTGCGGAAGCAAATTATTTTTTTTTTAGCATTCTTCCCGCGCCAGACACGGAAGAAATGTGTGAATCATCGTTTCTTGGGACATCACTACGAATCTCTGCGTATTGACTACAGTCATACCTGGGGGTGTCCTAGGAAACACTTGGGAAGCTCTCGAAATGCCTCGGGAAATGCTGATCGTACCAGGACAGCGTGGAAACATCTAGGATCACACCTTCCCAAATTGTTCCCGAACACACTTGTACTACCTATACACCATGGCTTATCTGAGAATACATGTACACTGTAGCCTTGTAAGGGCTTTAGGGTAAAAGCGCGGTTACAAATGCGCTATAAAAATCATGATGTAAGCTTGTCATCTTGCTCCTTTCTGAACATGTAAATACGCGTCAGTCTGTGACGATTTAGAAAGAATTATAGCGCACACAAATGTGTACATAAATGGTGGAGAAAAACCTCAAAAAAGTACTTTCACCACTTGGACTTCTTAGGACTTTTTTATATGTCATGGAGGAGATATTTATAGGTAATGAGCATGTCTTAGATTTTATGTTGCAATGTGCGAGGTTCATGCGTTATTTTTCGTAAAATGACTCCTGTATATGTGAAAAACGGCTAATGTTTGTTTGCATGATCGAGAGACAGGCCCGAAATTTACACGTCAAAAATTAATCAAGTATTTTCATCGGCTTCTTCGTCAGTGTTCGTCCGTTTCTTTTTTTTTATTAAAAAATCAAAATTTGGGGTCGTGTCCCCTTCCAATAATACGACTTAGGGTGCGTTTATCAACTCTTTCTTTCGGCAGAAACAGGTTTTCCAAAGGGCTTTCAGTGATTTTTTTAGAGATGATAAACGCAAAGCTGTTTTGATTATGGGGTCGGAAAGCCTTTTTGAGAGTCGCAAATTTGTGCTTTCCGAAACAGGTTTCAGCCAGAAACAGGTTACAAAAAGCGAGATAAACGCAGAGCTGTTTTGAAACGACTTTATAGTTCGGTCACGAACTACGTGTTTCCGGTTTCTGAAAAGACGCGCGCCAGGCAAGTACATGTGTACACAGCACAGTACTATATAACGTACGTACGTGGTACCGATATTGTGCTCTGAATAGACGTTCGTTTGTTTAGTTATCTTCTGACCCCTTCTCCTTGGGTCAAACTGCGCAATGCATCTGCGCAGTGACAACGTCGGTTTTCGACTTGTCGTTGAGATGATAAACGCAACTTATTTTGAAAGCCGTTTGCAAAGGCCTTTGGAAAGGGCTTTTGATAGTGTGTATGGAAAGCCGTTTCAAAGTGGGGAAAGATGACAAACGCGACCTTAGTCGCTTGTTTTATTATTGCCTAACCGTTTTCATGCTTTCGTTCTCATGATTCAGGCGTTTTTAAACACATTTACCGAGAAAAGTGCGTTTGGATGGAACTACTGGATTGGCCTTAATGACCTGGATGCAGACGGTGTATACACTTGGATCAACGACAGCCTGTCAGGGTAATTTGATAAAATTTTAGATATCAACGATTCATCTTCATACATTTTTTACTTTTAATAAAGGGTCATCATTTTGACAAATTTTTAAATGCTTCACAGTGCCGTTTGTAAGATATGACCGTTTTATTTACAATAGAATGTCTATGGAAAAAAGGGTGTAAGTATAGTCAAACTTTAACATTCAATTAAGAATTTTAGCATAATCCCGACATTTAATCAAGAAATGGAAAGCATAATTACAATAGCCCATAGTCTTCGCTATAACATACTAAAATTTGGGAGAAAATAGGGCAAATACAATCAAAGAACAATTACATACAGATTCATGATTGTAAAGAAATTCGCATTCCATAGGCGTAACATTTTAAAAATTCATATGTGACCCGGCACCACAAAACCACCAAAAAGTCGCAAAAATTGATTTTTCGGATTTCATCATATTTGGAAAGAACAGAGTCTCAGCTTTAAAATGATATATAAATTGTCAAAATTGAAGGTTCCTAACCCTTTTAATTTAGCAAATAAATGGAGCTAGTAAGAGAGTTTGCTGGTATTGGTTACGGAGGAAACAAGCTCTAAAGTTTGGGCCTATTCAAGCGTTCAGAGCAAGAAAACATTAGAGAAAATCAATAGAGAGTGAATCAAAAGGCCATAATAACCACTATGAAGGCGTTGTCAGATTTAGTTGAAATTTAGCAGGTGTGTTAAACATACATGTAGTCTTTTCATTGTATTACCAAGAGTTTAATTTTGGGGCTTAAGTCATTCAAATATTATCACGAAATTCACGAGGGAGTTCCGATGGAGCGATTAAGCGCACCTGGGTGGCCTGGCACCTGCACTAGACAATGCCTATTCACCCCATTGGGGTGTCTTTCTTTGTTCCCCGTTACATAATACCGATTTGTCACTTTCTTTTATCACAGTGAACTTGCAATTTAGCCTATAATGAACTTGAATAGGGCCTGCTCTTTTCTTGCTAGCATGAAAATCACCTATGGAATTTACTTTGTACTGTAGACCTACTTATAACTCTTTTGTAGCTCAAATGAATAAACTTGCAATTTGCTTTATAGCAAACACGCATACTATTTTTTCTGCTCACAGGAATAATCTTGTTATTTTTAAATGTATACAAAACTTATACTCTTTTCTCTCTCACAAGAATTAGCAATTGTTTTATGGAGAAATCACATACTCTTTTAAACTTTAAAGCTCAAAAGAATCAGACTTGCAATTTATTTGCACTGTGCTCACTCTTTTCTTGCTCACATGAAAAAAAACAATATAATTTGCTTTCTCGACTATTAATATACTTTTATATCATTATTATGAGATTGCTGAGTTTCTTCTTTCTGTCACTATAAAAATCATTAGGGAAGAAGTAATTTAAGACCCGTGATATTGTAATGATTTTACGAGGGGTGAGCGGTACCGATGAAAAAAAAATCACACGGAAAGGGGGAAGAATTTGTAAGAAACCGAAGCTGTGCGAAAAAAACTCTTATAGAAAAACTGTTAAAAACACATCTTCTACTGTGTTTTGAGCTTCCAGATTTTGATACAAGGTACAGAAAAGATTGATCTTTCAGAAAAACCAAAAATCCCGAAATTGATTTTTTCAACCCAAATTTCCATTTCGGCTGTTTGTACAAAATCAATGCTTGCGACTTTTTGGTGGTTTTGTGGTGCCGGGTCACATATGCAAATATCATGACGTCACACCATCCAATTGGCAAAAATTATGCATGAATTCAAATCTACAAATTTGCATGCTTTCGGAATATATGAGCTTTGGCGGATTCCATATAGGCATGTGTTTTTTTACCACTTTTTACATTATATTGCCCATTGGCGCGTGTGCGAATTGAAAGTTTGCAAATTGAATTTGCGATGATTTGAAGCATTTAATATTCTTTGCGTGTGCACTGGCGCGCGGACGTACGCGAAAGCGTGCGTTTAATGACCGGGATGACCTTGACCTTGATCATGTCAAATATGAATAAGCATGACCTTCCGTTAAGGAGATGTGACTATGAATTGATTTTTACAAGAAATCACAAAGTGGCGCCTGTGTCACGATGACCTGATGACCTTGAAAACCTTATTGGAATTTAATCTCATAGGGCCTGATCATGGGGACTGATGACTGACGAACATTTGAAGAGAATTAACCGTTCTGATTTTGAGATATCGTGGACACAAAAAAGTGTGGGAGGGGGATAAAAATAAAGAATAAAGAAATAAAGAAAAGATAAAATTCTGTCGAAATTAATAGGTGATCTGTCTATGACAGACCACCTTATTAAAACAGAAATATATATTTATCAAAATGTTCAGGCTTTGGGTGCAGAGCAAGGTGCAGAGCAAGGTGTGTGTTTGTGTGTGTGTTGTGTTGAGATTCAAACTGCGAAGCAAAGGATGGTAAGGGGAGTACTAGGTCCATTTCCACTTCTCATAAACCCGAATCGAACTCGGAGAAATACAAGAGAAGCATGTGAAAAAATGAAATTTGGCCTTAAAGGTCCACTTCCACCCAAATGCAAGTTGATTTCTGTTGATGTGCAGTGATGCATACAACTTATATTTTGTTATTCAAACATCTAAATATGTTTCATAGATTTTTAAATATTTTTTAAAATCATTTTCTTAAACATGCTAAGCCCCACCCTAAAAAAAAATGATCTAGATCTCATTCCTGCAGTGACATCATCTGTCAATCATTAGTGAGCTGAGGAGAGACAGTGGTATGTAGCTTTGCCACAGATGACCATTTGTTCTGGTAGACCATATAATGCCTACATAGTAGTTGCTATGTCGGACATGCTGTAGCATCACCAGGAAAATAATGGTAATGAGGAGATATTGTTGGAAAACATGCAATTCTATTGTTAGCATATGCTGAGCTTGAGGGAAGTTACATTCCACTGTCTATTGTAGAATGTTTGTGTAGCTGACTAATGATTGACAGCTTAGGAGGTTGGAAAATATATTTCTTCCCTAAACTATAGTTTCATGAAACAATGACATACACAATCAACACAAACAGATATGCGGTCGAGTCAGTTTTATTGGCATCTCAATACTCCAATTGACAAGTTCTGTACATAGACAAATGTTATGGCCACAACTGAATAGGCCCTTACAGATATTCTGCGACAAGTAGGCCCAGGGTAAAAAACCAGAGATAAAACTCAAGAAAAAACTCTGGAAAACCTTCGGATCCACTTTTGCACAATAAAAATTCCACTAATTTTCACAATAACCAATTAAAAATTTGTCGTGATGAAAGAGCAAGTTAGTTGACTCCTCAAACATCTTCTACCACACCCTAATGCTCGTGTCCCGCACCACCTGCGGAAAACATTCTTGCATAATCACTTCTTACTCTTGGACAACCCTTACCAAGCTTAAGTATGCATACATTAACGAGACAAACAACATTTACCTGCCATACAAACGTAACGCAGGCAAATAGTCTTTTCTATAATTCCTGCAAAATAACTTCTCAATTCAACCTTCCTAATCCTCGTACCTGAACTCCTTACACGTACATGTTCATGATACAACAAATTAAACACGCTTTTATTCCATCAATATTAATGGGATAACATTGCCCAAGTCAAAGAACGGGAGCAGAAGCTGAGAAGAATGACAATGTGTGGACTTCTGAATTTTGTTCCAGATATTCTCAATTTGACACAAAACGATAAAACGATAATCAACTTAAATACAAATTATATACATTTACTTGTATATACGACAAAATATTTCTATATCTTTGAATGAAATAAGGGCATATCTATCTCTTTTATCTTGTATATTTTCCTTTTTAAATAAATCCACGGAAAAAGCTCGAAATTCTTTATTTACTAACTTTTTTCGTCTGGCTCTAAACAAAAGCGATCGCTCGCCTTCAAATTTCTAGTTCCAAACTGTTCAAAATTATGCTGAACATGCTCATCGCGCACTTCATAATCATAATTACATTGACCATGCGAAAAGAAAACTGATATGTCATCTCATAATAGCACTCCCCTCTTACCAGGATTTTACTATTCTGTACATTATTTTCTTTATTCATTAATGTTTCATAACGTTATCTATAATCTGTTCATACATTTTTTTTTTTTTTTTAACATATTACATTTCAGTGTGTTTGTGTATTACAAAATAACAGAATTACATCATACACAAAATAACAATATTGTGGGTTTACCAGTATACTATTTATATTTGTTTAGAAACGAATGAACTTCTGTGACTAGTACACGCTTGTCAACCTTCGAAGGTTCCTCAAAAATTTAAATGATTATGTGAACGAAACTATATGATCTTCTGCCTCGTCTTTTATGCACCTACCGTGCCTGTTACATAACAGGCAGATGGTAACGGTTTAGCGCCGCCAGCTGGAAGGGAACTGAGGTACAAAATTATACCTGACCATAATTGATTGATTGATATGTGGTTTTAAGCCCTGTCAGCACCTAAGTGGGCTATATCCGGGCTAAACACATATGTTTGGATCCATTAATAGTATATTCCATAAACACTGATAAGATAGACAAGGTTACAGTCCTGACCATAAACCTCACACAAACACGCTACAATCTTTAAATGGGCCCCAGTATGATTAAAATTGCTTCCTTTTCTTAAAAGATTCCCCTCTTTCACTTATCACAGTAAATGTTAAAAACAAAAAAAATAACAGATCCCAATCTTTAACCTGTCTTTTCAATGTAAACTCTAATAGAATAACTCGAATACCTTGGCTTCTTCAAAAAACAAAATTCCTGATAAACTCTTCATTACCCCCTCTACCGGGGACAAACATACCCGGGCACCATGTCATCTCATAAATGGCCACAACTGCTCTTCTAGAATTAAAGCCATCTGGAAAGAGTAATGGCCAAAAAGGTGCCGAATACCAGCACGGGCAAGTCAAAGTGCCCACAGCCCTCACTGTGTTGCATGAATAAAATCACACACTAAATAATGGATATTGGAGGAACTACCCAGTTATTTTCCTCTTTCCAACCCAAAGTAAAAGCGTCTATATCCTCACAACCAGGGTTCCAGTATCTTGAATCGAATCTCACAACTTTATTCATATAATAACTGGCGAAACGGTCAATGGAATGTGGGCCCCAAAGGTTATCAAAATACTCAAAAACATCATCTAAAACACTCAAATCATCATTGTCTATGATCGACTAATCTTGTCTGCTCTGTCATTCTGAGTTCTCGGAACCCATTCCATATCCAAATGGATATTGTGTCTTAAACAAGACTGGCAAATACTTACAGCGATAAGCTGTAAATCAGGTTTCATAATACCTTGCACTGCAATCTTCTCTACACTTTGGTTATCTGTAAACCACTTAGTCCTTCGGCAGGACAGTTCATGTGCTAGAGACTTTAGCATCAAATCTACCGCTTTAAGTTCTCTCCAAGTGGAGCTTTTCTGGGATTCACTACTATCCCATAAACCATGTGCTATTGTGTTACTTACATCCACAATATATCCACCATAACCTGTGCTACTAGCATCAGAATATACTATTCTAGAGCATTCAGCCTTTGATCCTATAATGATCGCATTCATAAAATCTAGATTTGCATTCCAGAAGGATAACTCTTCTATTGCTTCGGGAGTCAGGAATATAAAAGAATCCCAAGAACATCTTGACTGGATGCAGATATGCAATGCCTGGTCATTACTCTGGCAATATTACCTATGACTAGATTCGTGGACATGATCTTACCTACTATACTGGCTACATTTCGTGCAGTCACCGCCTTAGATTTACCTTGTTTCATGCTAGCAATGCGTCTTTGTGGTATAGACAGTCACAAGAACAATACTGAACCCCAGCCATTCTAGCTGGTGAGTAGGATACCAGACACTCTTCTGAACGTTTGGAACGAATCCAGACGCGATCAGATCAGCTTTAATCTCTGCACTTACTTGAATAGCTTCTGATAAAGAGCTAGCAAAGCCCAAGTCATCGTCTAAGAAAACCACAATTGACTTACCCTCACCTCTCCACTTCTTAACTAATGGCCTCACAACTTTGGTGAAAATAAATGGTGCAGAGCTTAGACCAAATGGTAATTGAAGATGAAGAACGATGATCTAGAATCTAGGAATGACCAAGAAAAGCCTAGAAATTGTGAGCCTAACAAACATCTATATGGTGGTAACCACTCTTCAAATCAAATTTGAACATATACCCACCTTTTCTCAGGAAAAAAAGAACAGACCGCATGTTTTCATATTTCACAGAAATCTTATGTAGATGGTCATTAACCAGACTCGGGTCCAAATAAGACGTTTCTTACCGTTACTCTGGACAGAAACGGTGAAAGGATTCACTATAGTAGGTTGAGCTTAACAAACTTGAACGGTACCTAACTCAACCAACTCTGAAATGGCACCAACCAAAAACTATATGAGCTAGTGCAGATTTGTTAATCCTAGAAAACATGGCAGGAGGCCTATCATGGAATGGTAACACATAACCAATTTAATTGTGTCAAGAATGAAACTAGGCGCACCAATCCATTCCCAAAACTGTAAACGATCTCTCAATCTACCCTTAACCTTAATTCCAGGAACACCGCTTTACTCCTCGTATTCTAAATAATCGTCAACAATTTCATTCTGGGAATTAATGAAACATTGAACCAGATCAGAACGGTAAGCAACATTATCGACGGAAAAACTAGTCGAAGATACCTTACTACACTTATCTCTATTGAGCTGGCTTGGAGGTTGCGCTGGACGACCCTCCTCTACAACTTGAACAGGTACTCTTCCAGTGGTTGAAACTTCCACACACGAACACCCGCCGGATCTGTTGAATAGGCCTCTGTTTGCTAGGCTGTGGCTGAATCGTCATCTGCGAGCTCATGTGCTACGTATACACGAACCGTTGCCCATACCGTGTATACTGGTGACCACCAAACGGATCAACTTCTGGCAATGATCGATTAACTTCAATGCCTTCTTCAGGATGATGAAATTTGTGAGCCCGGAAGTGAAAGCTCTGTTGCAGAACTAAGTAAATCCTTCACTTCTCTGAAACAAGAATGTAAAATAGAACCATGAATAACTTTGTAGCCAATTATAAATGTAAATCTTTCAAATTCCTTGAAATTTTAAAATCAAAACTCGCTGTATACTCGATGCCGTACTGACGTGAAGTGACCAGACTGCCCAGCGCTACCCCTTATTAAGCCCACTAGTGCGTAACACGCACTCAATTCCCTACTGAAACCATGCACATACCATGAAGAAAATAAATACCTTCTAATTCACACATGGTCGTTCAACCGAAGGTATTTACATTTCTTCGTTAACTAAAGTTTAGTTTCATGAAACAATGACATACACAATCAACACAAACAGATATGCGGTCGAGTCAGTTTTATTGGCATCTCAATACTCCAATTGACAAGACCGCACATGCTACGCATAACGCCATGAGGTTAAAGAAGGAGTACAATGACTTGCGGAAAACAACCGATTAAACTCAAATCAAGACAACATAAAACAAAGCCAATAATACACACAAAATTTAACCGACACAAATGTAAAAACTTAGCTGCCACTCGCTGGTTGAAATTGAACTGATGCTCGTTTCCCTCTCTTCGCCACTTTGTCTGGGAAGAAGCTTTGGTAGCAGGTTGATCTGTGCCTTCAGACATACTTGATGAAAGCTAGCTCAGTAAAAAACTACTAAAATCGGGTTAATCAAAACTCGCTGTATACTCGATGCCGTACTGACGTGAAGTGACCAGACTGCCCAGCGCTACCCCTTATTAAGCCCACTAGTGCGTAACACGCACTCAATTCCCTATTGAAACCATGCACATACCATGAAGAAAATAAATACCTTCTAATTCACACATGGTCGTTCAACCGAAGGTATTTACATATTTCATCTATTAGTTGTATGCATCCCTGCACATCAACAGCAAAAACCTGTATTTGGGTTGCATTTGGTTACAAGGGCCCTTAAAGAATATCACAGAAGGATTTCAAAAGGTAAAATTGTCCGATCAATCAGCCAAACATCTGACGCGGAGAGCCTGCACCTGGCGAGAGTGAGCGGAGCCGTCCCGGTAGCGAGAGTAATGGCCTGCAGTTTAACCGTTAAATTTTACTTTGTATCCAAATAGCTGATATCATCGAACGTTTTTCTTTACTTGTTCTCACTTGTCTTCGAAAAAAGGGTAAACAAAGAAATAAACTGCAAAAGCCCTGAGATTCAGACAAAAACACACACACCCTCACATACACACCTACGCACGCACGCACACAGCAGGCCAAAAGCTTGCCTGAGTCTCGTCGGGCACGGTGCTTGTAGGTGATTTGCATCTGTTTACCATAACATTAGTCAACAGGCTTATTGCATTAATAAAAAGCTAAGCTTTCTGTTGCGGGACTTGATCTTAAATACAATTTCATTTTCCACACATTTTCTTGACAGTCACGATTCTTCAACCTTTTTCTCTTTGAAAGGTATTTAAACTTGGCTTATGAACCATCGTCAGGGAATTGTATACGTCTTAGAACTTCAGCTGATTTTGGAGGACAATGGCAGGACGCAAGTTGTCTTGATACTCGTGTTCACATCTGTCAACGGCTCAAAGGTAATCAACCTTTTTGAAGGGGTTACTTGTGTCGATATATTTTTTTGGGAATACCTTGATATTTTGTGCCAATTTTCTGGCAAAAAGATAAGATCTCACCCTGAATCAGGAACACGATTGTAAATCTCGGGATGGGGGGAGGGGGTGAGGGATAACCTGAACAGATTTATCCGATATTTTCTCATGTCACTGGAACCACTTCAAATAAGTTCGTATTGTTTCCTCATGTAAAACGGTCTGCGCATATAACTATTTGTTAAAAGGCGTGTGGTAGGCAGTTTCCAATTGTAGTGGGTCATAATTCGCTGATACCAGACTTGGTGGAAAGCAATGGAAGTAGTAATGGGTGTAGACGTCTGGAACACAGCACACCTGGTGTCCACCAAAGAAATACCCTCTAGTCTTCCAGAGTCTTCAAGGGGGGGGGGGGGGGGGGGGGGGATGTAAGATAATGACTTTACCATATGGGCAATGGGTGGAAAATACAGAGCATATAAGGCCTGTTGGTCATAAAAATGTAGTACACTGTGGGTGATTGACAACACCTTTTATTGGGTAAACACCCAGATTGTGTCCAATAGACCGCTTCGGTAATGTATGCACATTTTATGCATACCTTTCAAACAAAGATTGTTCTTGACAACCGGAAATCTTGCCGGACATAGCTACAAATAATGTATGCAAATTGGATTCCAAGCATGGAGGCTCATTTATAAAAAGCAGGTTTATGGAATAGCTCGTCACTAGGTGCTCAGAGAATATATGTTCATAAATTTGTATACATTACATAAGCGGTCTATTCCCCATGAGAACTGTGTGACTTTAAACACGAAGCTGAAATACGATCATGGTTGGTGAGCTCTAAAAAAGTCGAACAAAAATCAAGAAACCTTTCAAAACCGTTGAAAATTCCCAAATTTGGGTGTGCTTATGACGGGAAGGTTATTATTCAAATATTAGAATAAAATCGATAATTGACACGGGACACTAACACCCTGCTATTTAGCATTTAACAATTTTCTGTTAAGATATTTGTGCAGGGGTCTCTTTCTTAAATAGTAGTTTTTGATTATAGAAATACAGTGTGATATATTTCTTTAAGACTCCTATAATGCGTGTGACCATTCGGTCAACTTTTATCCAAAAAAAAGAAAAAAAGAAAGAAGTTATCCATAAAAGCTAGGTCTATACATAGTCAATGTTTCAATGTTTCAATGTTTCAATGAATGTTAAGGCCGCGTCACACTACAGCGTATCGAGTCAACGAATGCCCAACGTATTCGAAAATTTGGATATACGTTCGCATAAGTTGCTAATCGTTCGTAACACGTTCGACGTACGTCGTATTCGTTAGCTGTTCGCAATGGTTCGCAGAGATACGCTGGAGCCGATTTTTTTTTATTTTGGACATGTTCAATACTTTGAGCGTATAACAACGTATCAATCAATACGCTATATATACGTTAAACATTCGCTGTATGAACGTTTTGCACGTTTATTCGTCCGCTGTTCGTCCAAATACGTCCAGCCATCAGGAACTTTGCGGAAACGAATGCACAACGCATACACAGCGTTAGTGTAAGAAATGATTACCGAATGACAAACGAATATACAGCACATTCCGACCTAATTCAACGAGGCGTTCATCTGACGTCTTGACGCTAGTCTACCGGTAGAGTAACGAATGCGCACAGAACAGGTGGCGTTTTTGTCTGTTACGTCACAGCGGCTGCGAGAAGCTCCTTCAGTTCTAACAGGGCATCATCCTGTGCGTTCGGGATGTGAAAATTTCGGCGTTCGTTCCTCTTCTTTTTCGACGACGGACCAGGCTGGGACCTGACTGAGGCATCAGATATCAGGGATGATGTCGGACTATCAGCAGACTCACAAGGAGGTGGAGAGGTTGGGGGTTTGGGAGAATCATGCCCAGTAGGGCTGAGTGTCCCGACAGGAGTACTTGGTGTTGATTCAGCCTCGGGTGCTTTTTCTGCCTGTTTGGCAGGTTGCTTCCTTTTCTTCGATTTCTTTGGAGCCATATTGAAAACTACAAAATCTTTTCTTAAGATGTTCACTGTTCCACGTATTTGGTTTAGTTTTAGTTTAGTTTATTAACTCAATCACCCTCCTGGGGTATGCGAGTACAAACAATAAAGATTACACTTTTGATGTAAGCTGGCAAGAGATACAAATAAAGAAAAAAATGTATATGCCTAACAAAGATAAGAATAACAATAACATAAAACATGAAAAGGTAATGAAAAGGTACATGGGATGGAGCTGAACATTACTACCTTGCTAAACAGATCAAATTATACATCAGGCACTGTGCCTGCTTATAAAAGTTTGGTTAATTTTCATGACATTTTTAGTCAGTAGAAAACAGTATAAACATCTATCTACATGTGTCCAAAAATATTTAAGAACACCACCGCATAAGTACCTAGATTATACTACTTATATTAAAAAAAAACAATTTTCTTACAAAACTTCAACAGTCTCAAAACCATTGGTCTTGTGGAATGGTCAAACAACAAATCCATCTTATATACATTTGGACTCTTCCAGAAGAACTTCTTTAATGCTTGCCTGAAGTGTGGTGAAGTGTGGGTCAGCCGAAATACGTCACGTGTCTGCCGCAGCACGCTATGCACACGTTGGACATTCGCTGGCCATTCGTTTCGTACGCTGAGTCTCCGTTGGATGGACGCTACGCATGCGCTTTCATTCGTTACTTTGTACGCTAGTAATCGGTTAGCATACGCTCCTCATTCGTTAAGCGTACGTCTGATACATTCACTACTTCGCTGAGAACCAGATGTTGCTGTTTACTAAGTGATTCAAGTTTTTATGCATACTTTTGAAACAAAGGTTGTTCTTGACAACATGAAAGCTTGTCAGAGGCTTGCCAGACATAGCAACAAGTAATGTATGCAAACTGGATTCCAAGCTTTGTAGTTAATTCATTAATAACAGGTTAATGGAATACCTCGTTACTAGGTCCCCAGGAAAGAAACATCCATACATTTGAATCACTTAGTAAACAGGTCTATTCGAGCGTATTCGAGCGTATCTCGACTTTTTCCGAATTTCGAAAAAAAATGATGTACGCTACGCATACGCTAGCTCTATACGCTCTAATTTGACGGGGCCTTTAAAGAGAGTGCAAAAGACTGTTTCTGGTTGCGTACGTGTAGGTAGAAGACAGGGGGCACGTGAGACACGTGGCCAATTCTTACCAAGAGGTAAAATAAAGGGGAAAAGAAAATATGACTTGGACACCTCTCATGCTAGGTCACTTTGCTCTCGCATTTTGTTCACATTTCATCCACCTGATAAAAGTCATGTCCCCTGAAAACAGAGCCCATAAATTTAATGTCTACGATAATAAGTAGAAAGAACTCTGTGAGTTCGGGACATCACGGTAGGCAGCACAAGGGACCGACAGCCTACGAGACAGATGGCCCATGAAACCGACAATTTTGGTCTCGCGAACCTTCAACAAAATTTCCAGAAGGTCCTGTAGACCGATTTGTGGGATGTCAGTCAAGTGGACCATTGGACAGTCTAGTGGAATTTTTGACAATATATATTTAGGGTTCCCTACACCGACCTATTCTGTCTTATATGACGTAGCCATGTGCTTTTAGAAGATGATAAGCGATGTAGATGTAGATATTTTTAGTATTGTCATTTTAATTTGCAGATCCCAGTTGTTCTTGGTATCAGTTCGGACGATCTTTATATCGCTTTATTGGAGTTGCGAAAAGTTTCGACGATGCCAAAACGGATTGTATGAACAACGGTGGAAGACTGGCAATCATAGAAACAGCAGAGCTTAATGTAAGAAGATGTTAATCAAAGTTATCATGAGAGTAGTTTTCTAGTTTTTCGCGGTTAACCTTTGAAGAGAAGTACATTTTGTAAAAATGTTATTTCACACCATAGATATATCATTTAATTTCTACATTTAGCTCCTGAGTCCATTTCATAAACATTACGGATCCTGCTGTGCTCACAGTTTATACCAAAGTATTTCATAGTGCCTCAATGGAATAGTTACATTTGATAACACATGTGAGAGAAAGTATGACTTCATTTATATTATGTGCAACATCATACTCGCGCACAATGTGCACACCATCTCCACTAACATATGGTCACCATGGGGACATATCGCAATTACTATCACAAAGTATTTCATCATCCTACCAGTAACACTTTCTCTCCTCGTTATAAGAATGGCAAACGTAGAATAATATCTTGTCAAAGACAAAAGTGCTATGTCGGTGATCCAACGCACGACCTAAGCATTCCAGTAAGGTGCTCAAGCCACTCGACTACGCAACCTCCACAATAGTACTACGCTATGAAGGACTTTTTTTATTAAAGGATTTGATTAAAACGAATTCCATTCTGGCAGCCCGAAGATTGAATTGCGATGTTTACAATGTATATACATGATAAAGAGCAATATAACATTCAATCATTTCACACAATCAGCCTGTTAATAAATCTAAATAACTTAAAATTGTAGTAATAATGATAAGTATTTTCATTGTATCAAAAGGTGAAAACATTTCAATTTCACTTTTACATTGCAAGAATATTCATATTTCGTAATACAGAATTAACTTTCTTTACCACTGAGATAAGATTTAAAATAATTGCCAATTCCTTAAGCAAGAGTAAATTCGGTGGGGTAAAAACTATTGCACTAGTTATCATGTAAAAATAGGTTACATTACAGACCTCTTCATTTATAATCAACGAACAACGGCTTGTAATAAATTGAAGAGCATCCAAAAGAAAAGGAGGAGGGAAAGGGAAGGAGGGGAGGGAAGGGAGGGGCAAGAGAAGAAAAGAAATTTAATGGATCAATTAATCCAAATAATGTGATATATTTTGTTGTGCATTTCAAGATAAACTATAAAAAGAATTACAGAATTAATATCCCATATTATATTGAACTATTATCTGGAAATGGCTAGTGTATCGACTTCAATATTTTCTCATTGATTATTTGCTGCATTTTTCTCACTCATATATATTCCATATTTGTTCTTGTATGTTGACTTTATTTTTCTTGGCTTCATTTAGTAATCGATAGTAACAAAATATATTACCAAAGTCGAACATTGAAGTATGTAAAAGGAATCTGAAAAATTGTGTATGGCACATTTATATTATTTTTTTTTCTTCCAATACTGATTTATGAATGCCTTTGTTAATTTATATGATATATATTAGATTATTTTCCTTTTCTTACTATCTATTTACAAACTCTACGCTCTAAGGAAAATGTAATAAACATTTTGGCTCTAGGTTAATTTATTAAAGATGACCTCTGAATGTATTATCATAACTTTTCGATGGGTATTTTCCACCCTTTTCATGCATCCATATCATCTCCACCCCATATGTTCATTATTTGTTCCACTCAATCATTTTTGATTTATTATTTCATATTTCATTTCATTATTTTCTCACACAGAAACTTTTGATACCAGGTTTACATTATACTGTGTGTATATATAAATTATGATATTTGATTCAACTCGATCAGATTTTGATATACATAATGTAAACTCTGATAGTAATTACTATACGACTACGGAATTCAACTCAAATTTCAAAAATACAAATGGTAAATTTAGTTTACTTCATATTAAGTCTAGGAGTTTAAACAAAAATTTTGATTCTCTTTTAACACTTCTGTATACACTCGATAATTTCCCCTTTTCAGTTATTGGTATTACAGAGACCTGGCTTCAATCTAATTCACCCAATTTATTTTATTTAAATAACTATCATATGGTTAGAACGGATAGGGACAAAAAGAGTGATGGGGGCGTAGTATTTTATATACATACGAATCTGCAATTTAAAATTCGATCCGATATTTCCTTTAAGGAAACTGAAGTATCTTTTATAGAAATTCAAAATTTACAAGGAAAGAATATTATTGTTGGACTAATTTATAGACCCCCTAATAGTAATATCGATTCATTTTATGAAGATTTGGAAAATTGCTTTCGAACATTCTCACGCGTAAATAAGCAATTATATTTAATGGGAGATTTTAATATTAATTTATTAGATGACAGTAATAACTGTGAATTTTTTTCTCACCTGATATACTCTCATGCATGTTACCCTCATATAAACAAACCCACAAGAATATGTCATAATTCAGCAACCTTGATTGATAATATATTTTCTAATATTTATGATAAAAATATTACTAGTGGTTTATTATACTCAGATATATCAGATCATCTTCCAATTTTTGTTATTAGTGACGATAAAACCAATGCTGGACATTTGTTTAAATCTAAAATGTATAGAAAAGCAACAACCCAAAATATTGAATAATTCAAGATCGACTTAGCCCATGAAAAATGGTATGATGTATATACTCAAACAAAATTAATGTAAATGTTGCATATGATAATTTTAATAAAAAATGCACTTTTATTATAATAAAAACTTTCCTTTTGTTAAAACTAAAAATAATAAACATGGTAAAATGCTATGGATATCTCAAGCAATTTTACGATCTATACATGAAAGGAATACATTGTACAAGATTTATTTACATAATCGAACAGAAGACAATTTAAATAAATATAAAAATACCGAAACAAATTAACAACCACTATTCGCATGTCTCGTCAACTTCATTATGCAGAAAAATTAAACAAGGTAAAATCAAATATGAAATTAACCTGCAACATTTTAAATGATTTGATGGGAAAGAAAAAACAATATTTACTGAAGGAGAATTTGACATTGGATGGTAATAATTTTAATAACAATGAGATACCAAATGCATTTAATTCGTAGTTTGTTATTCTAGGTCCTAATTTAGCAACTAGAATCAATGCGCAAAATGAAAGTTTCCTTAATATTCTTCATAAACCTACATCTTCATCTTTGTTCTTTAATCCAACAAATCAAAATGAAATCATAACTTTAACGACTGGTCTTAATTCTAGTAAAGCTTGTGGTCATTATGGAATAAGTACATCACTTCTGAAACAAATTATACACGTTATTGCATCCCCATTAAAATTTATATTTAATTCATCAATATCTGTGGGCGAATGTCCAAACTCTTTAAAGACTGCTAAGGTAAATCCAATTTTTAAAAAAGACGATCCTCATGAAATTACCAACTATCGACCCATTTCAATTCTTCCTAGCATATCAAAAATACTTGAAAAATTAATTGATACTAGGCCTTTTATTTTTTTGAATACTAGTAATGTATTAAATCTAAATCAATATGGCTTTCGGAAAAATTATTCAACTGATTTAGCATTATTCAAATATATGAAAAAATAACAAATTCAATGGCCTACAAAAAACATGTAGTTGGGGTTTTTATGGATCTACCTAAAGCGTTTGATACTCTAAATCATGATATTCTGTTTAAAAAGCTCCAACACTATGGAATTAGAGGTATTGCACTTTCATGGCTTAAAGATTATTTATCTAGTAGAGAACAATATGTAGCATATAATGGAATTTAATCTGACTCTCTTGCAATTACATGTGGTGTCCCTCAAGGATCGATATTAGGTCCGCTTCTATTTATTTTATACATTAATGATATAACCAACTCTACATCCCTTTTATTATTTACCCTCTTTGCCGATGATACTAATATTTTTCACTCTCATGAAAACTTAGACACATTAGTTCAAACACTTAATTTAGAATTACTGAAAATATCTGCCTGGTTTAAATGTAATAAATTGTCCCTTAACATAAATAAAACAAATTTTATACATTTCAAACTTAGTAATCACATAGATGAATTTCCCTATAATATAAAAGTTGATAATATTTCTCTCGAACGTAAAAAATATACAAAATTTTTAGGTGTTTTCATCGATGAAAATTTAAATTGGAATGAACATGTACGGCATATAACTACTTGTATTTCTAGGAACATTGGTATACTTTATAAGATACAATATTATATTCCTAAAAATACGCTTTTCATGCTTTACAATTCTTTAATACTACCATATATTACTTATTGTAATTTGGTATGGGCCACTTGCGGAAAGACCAAAATTAACCCTGTATTTTTATTACAAAAGAAAGCTCTACGCATTTGTACTGGCTCGCAGTATTTAGCTCATACAAACCCATTGTTTTATTAATTAAAAACACTCAAAGTTGTTGATGTAAATACGATGCAAAATCTGATATTTGTGTTTAAATATTCTTATAATTTATTGCCTCAATCGTTTCAACATATTTCTATGCTAAATAATACTATTCATTCGTATCCTACTCGGAATTCATTACATTTTCATTTAGTCAATCCTAAGTCACTGATTGCACATACATCCATAAGGCACCATGGTAATGACTTATGGAATACACTCCCTGATAATATCAGATCTTGTAGAACTCTTAATTCTTTTAGTATCAGAGTATAGCATTTGAAATTTTGACAATTATAACTGCTTTGTTTCATACTATAAACCATGTTTCTGTGATTACTATTCTGCTAATACCTATCATTTAAACATCCACCATCCTCATCCCCACCAATCATCAGTTTCATCATCATCATCATCATCATCATCATCATCTTTACCATCATCGATATCATCGACGCCTTTTAAGAAGGTTATTATACTTAATTTTCTCCGTTTTGCATAATAAATATATTTATCCTCTTTTGTTGGGCTGTCACGTTTTCAAGCAAATGCTTATAGTGGCAGTCCTTCTTCTGTATATATATATATATGTATATATATATATATATATATATATCAAATGTAATTTTGGTAATTACTCTAACTGACAAATGTATACTTCTTTAAATGTTCATTATGTTACCAAATGTTATTTCAAGTATGTATGTATTATTTTTTGCGGAAGAAAAATAAACTCAAACAAACAATCAGTTATGTCTATATCGAGAAATAAAATATAATTAAAGTATTGTTGTAGCACGATCCTTGTCATGTACGAATGAAATATTTGGCATAGATAGGCTGATATTGTAATATTGGTATGGAAGCATCGTCTATGACATTTAAAACATTTTCATTTAAACATACACCTATTAATAGTAATTCTCTGAAATATAAATAAGATTAAACACTGCAACATTAAATGATATTCTATATAGTTGTTCATAGTCTACCTTGATTTACCACATGCATACACTGATTGCTCTTAACCACAACGTTTGAATCGGTAATATTTAGGATGGTTTCGGGAAAGATATCCTGTCACTGTCAAACATATCCCAAAACAGTTCCTGGTTTATACATTATATGGTATATTGGAAACACAATGGTGCCTAAAGAACGGCACTGATAATTATCCATGTTAGTATTGTGTCAGTATTGTGAATCGATTGATTTGATTGATTGGTTTCTGAATTTTTCCAACATAGATTTTCAGGCATGGTATAGATCTCATACAAAGTACATGATTATACCAATCTTGTTGAATGCAGAATTGAATACATTATTGAATTCATAACTGATTCATTATTAATTCAGTCATTATTTGTACTGATAGTATTCAATAAATCATATACCGATTCCATTATACATTTATTTTCAAAATAAAGCTTAAATCTTTACCGATTTTATTGATAAATCTGTTCTCAACATATGAAATAAAAACTATAAGACAAAAATTAATTCATTCAAACTTTATACACTGGTTTAAACCACTTTTGACAAACACAATCATCCAGACCTTGGATTCCTTGAAAAAAATGTATCGTTTTTGGTAAACGCTTAACCATGATAAGTTTATCGTCAAAAATAAAATCTTGGGATCTTTTGATGATTGAAGGGAAGTGTTCCTCTTTTTAATCTTGTTGGGTCACTTAATACCTGGTATGCCCACCTCTGGCGCGCACCGGTGCCTCCACACGCCGTGGCATACTGTCCACAAGGTTGTTGATGGTGTTCAAGGGCAGTGCGTCCCACTCTTCGGTCACTGCCTGGGCTAACTCCTGCACATTTTGAGAATGATTGTTTCTCTCATTGATGGCATGGCCCAATGCATCCCAGGCGTGCTCAATGGGGGTTCATGTCGGGGGAACAGGCAGGCCAAGGCATCTGCTGCACGTCCTCTGCGTCTAAGAATTCCCTCACCAGACGTGCCCTATGTGATCGAGCGTTGTCGTCTTGGAGCTGAAAGTTATTGCCATATACTCTTCTCGCGTATGGAAGACAATGGCGTTCGCGGTGCACGACGGCGTTGACGTTTCCTTCAGGTGCAGCCAATGGCGTTTTTCCGCCATAATGTATTCCGACCCATACCATCACTAAGCCTCCACCCGCTTGATTGGTTTCCTGGACACAGTCATTACGGAGGTTCTCGCCCCACAATCGTCGAACCCTCTGCCTCCCATCGGTGCGGTCAAGGATGTACCGGCTTTCATCAGTGAAGATTACATGGCGCCACTGACCAAGCTGCCATCTCCTGTGCCTCCTAGCTCACTGGAGTCGAGCAACCCGGTGGCGAACAGTGGGACGTGGAACCTTGGTCATTCGCCGAGCTCTGTAGCCATGTTGGACAAGTCTCCTATTTACGGTTTCCCGTGAAACGTTCACTCCGAAGTGCCTCCTCCACAAGTGGCAAAGACGACTCGCTGGCATTCTCCGGTTCCTACGGCACATGTTCAGCAGTTGACGGTCATCCCGTGCGGATGTTCTTCGTGGTCGACCTGTAGATCTCTCTGGACTCAAAGTACCCGCCTCTCGATGTCTTCTGAGGATGCGGCACACACAACTCTGCGATAGTCCAGGAATATCTGCAATCTGGGCCTGTGTCCGTCCATTCCGTCGGAGTGCAACGACCCTCTGACGAATTGCAAGTGCCGTTGGACGAGGCATAGTGTAAGGAATCAATGTACCAAATTTGGTAGGAATTGATCAAGCTAACTCTGAAAACGGGCTGTTAACACACGTAGGCTTTCTGCACGAAATGGACAGCAAAACAACAGCAGAAAGGAGGCTCTGCCTTTCATAGCACCAAACAATAAGATAGGCCACGTTATGGAATGTTTCACTTGACCATTATGTAATCAATGAACCTGATCAATGTTATCTATTTAGGCTTTTAAATATGATTAAATCAACGGATGACTATGAAAATACGAATTATGCTAACATTATGACCAACAGTGTATATCAACTAAAAATATATTAGAGTCATTACCATGTATTAAGGCAAAGCACTATTTCTTTTTCAGTTTGGCATTTAAAGTCTCTCTACTAAGCTTGATTTCAAATCAGTTATGCATAGTAGGAACATTACAATTCACTGGGGTTTTTTTTAAACAAAGTGTTATGGATGCAGCTTGTCTCATAACAAATGTCCAAGCAAAACAATTTATTTAAAGTTGTCAATACTGAATGTTATTTTATTTGCAAGTTAAGTCTAAATTTTACCAATTATATGATGATGATTATGATTGTTACTTTATTGTACAGACCTTCCTGACATCGATTGTATCACCTGCCCTTTCATCCCCTTATTGCTACTGGATTGGGCTAAGTCGGGATGCGAATGGTGACAAGTTTAGCTGGATAGATGGGACTCTGATAAGGTATTTTATTATGCCTTCTTCTTAAAATCTCCATTCGGATACAAATATTTGCAAACGTCATATGCTTATATGAAGTCGTCACGAGGTGTACTGAGTCACCATTAAATTAACAGTATTCGGTTCAATTTAATTTATTTTTTTAAAAATTGGAACTGCAATTTATTTATTATTGTTTACTACTTTTTGTGGAAATTATTTTTTCTCTACAGTTAAATATCAGTGCACTTTCAGATTTACATCTTTTTTGCGGCACATTACAAAAACACAGAGCAGAATAATCTGGGAATAGAAATTTTATCAATAAAGAGGTGAAGAGAATAGATTGAGCATTACAAAGTAAAAAAGTATAAGTATAAGATTTCAATACAATGACCAGTCGGTGTACAAATCAATATTTATGTGAGTATAAAAGAAACATGAAATTACTAAATCAAATTCGTGACCCAGTAGTATAAAACTACAAAGTATCCACTACATCCACATAATCATATATGCGTACAAAAAAAACCCCAAAACAAATGCAGGTTAGTGTTTTAATCAAACTATTCATTTTAATTTCATGCCTGTCAGGAATATTCAGGTCTTTCTAGCGTCTGGTGAATATATATATATATATATATATATATATATAAAAGTGTTTACAGGAACAAAGTTCCGACAAAGTGCAGTGTTAAAATATGTAGAAAAATAAAGTTCACAACATCATATAGAATACACACACAAGAAGCATGTTTTTATAAAAATTCACAAGCGCTTTCGATTTAATCTCTTCAGGTGAATGAGCCATTGATAGTTTTGACATGCTTTTATATACACGTATAGTACAGTAATATGCAAATGGACAATGTGTGTGGTATTGTCCAGTAGTTCTTTTGACGGCTTAATAAGTCTTTGTTTAAATCTTAGACTAAGCGTTGTATGCAAATGGACAATGTGTGTGGTATTGTCCAGTAGTTCTTTTGACGGCTTAATAAGTCTTTGTTTAAATCTTAGACTAAGCGTTGTATGCAAATGGACAATGTGTGTGGTATTGTCCAGTAGTTCTTTTGACGGCTTAATAAGTCTTTGTTTAAATCTTAGACTAAGCGTTGTATGCAAATGGACAATGTGTGTGGTATTGTCCAGTAGTTCTTTTGACGGCTTAATAAGTCTTTGTTTAAATCTTAGACTAAGCGTTGTATGCAAATGGACAATGTGTGTGGTATTGTCCAGTAGTTCTTTTGACGGCTTAATAAGTCTTTGTTTAAATCTTAGACTAAGCGTTGTATGCAAATGGACAATGTGTGTGGTATTGTCCACGTGTATATAAAAGCATGTCAAAACTATCAATGGCTCATTCACCTGAAGAGATTAAATCGAAAGCGCTTGTGAATTTTTATACAAACATGCTTCTTGTGTGTGTATTCTATATGATGTTGTGAACTTTATTTATATATATATATATATATATATATATGAATATATCATAAAGAAAGTAAATATGAGAAAATTACATTGCCCCGACGGGGATTCGAAACCGGGACCCTGGCTTTATACATGACCTGTGCTCTACCAACTGAGCTATCCGGGCTCCCGTCGAAGCAAACTAACAATCTCACATATAGCCCCTCTCTTTCCATCGAGCGCAGGGGGTAAATCAATACCAATTCCATGCATACGCTATAAGGGCTATAATGGCCTACCAATGAGACAGGTCTTCCCTGTAAAGTCAGGCAAATCCATGCCAACGAATTTCTATAGAGTACAATTATATTCATAATCATAATATCATAATTTTTAGGATTGAAGTAAATTGAATATGAATTTAATTGTCCTCTATAGAAACTCGTTGGCATGAGTTTGCCTGAATTTACAGGGAAGACCTGTATATAGCGCATGCATGGAATTGGTATGGAGTTACCCCCTGCGCTCGATGGAAAGAGAGGGGCTATATGTGAGATTGTTAGTTTGCTTCGACGGGAGCCCGGATAGCTCAGTTGGTAGAGCACTGGTCATGTATAAAGCCGTGGTCCCGGTTTCGAATCCCCGTCGGGGCATTGTAATTTTCTCACATTTACTTTCTTTACAAAAACTGTCCTCCTAATGTACCCATTAGTCGTTTATATATATATATATATATATATATATATATATATATATATATATCGTCACCGTTTTCACGAAGTGTCCCAAGAGCGTTATGGGAGACCAAACATTTTTTTGAGCTAAACGCGTTTAAAGTTTTACTTTTGTTCAATCGCTATTTTCACGGGGGTAAAGTATGTGGTGGTATTAATTTTTTGATATCATGATAGTACACTATCTAAATAATGAAATGATGTAAATTTTATGGGGAAATAATGTTTATTTAATCAATAATTAAATCTCAATCATAGAGGACAGTCAGAGGACGGTTCGTGAAAACGCAAAACTTGACATCCACGCTCAGACTCGTCTTTACGTAGTGGCCCCGCAGCGTACGCGGCCCCGTTTCCACCGTTGGTTATGTGAAATTTCGTTTTCACGAACCGTCTCGGTGCTTATCATATACATTAGTTGTAAAGAGTATAGCGCGCACAGAAATTTTTTGCTTGATAGAAGAATCTGGGTTTGATTCCTCTTGCCAGAGTTTACATACTATTTCATACGAATATTTTTTCCCAGATTACATTAAAGACGTGAAATGCCAATGCACTTTATTCAAAGAGGCCATTTGGTAGTAGCTATTCATTTTGGAGATACTGTTTATGTATTTCCCGGTCATGATAGAAATGTGAGTTTCTCATTTCCATTTATTGTCCCCCATGGGGTGCCTGGTAGGCAAAAGTTCCCCCCCCCCCCAACCCAAGCTGTTGAAAGTGGCCTACCATTATTTTGTCCCCCCATGAAAAAGCAATCCCCCCCCCCCCCCCCCCCGGCCTGGAACATTGTTTATCCACGACGCTGATCAACCACTGGCCACTCCATTCAAAATCTATTTTCCTTTATCCATCTTCTGAAATCTCTCTTTTTTCCTCTTCTATTTCCCATATCTTTTCCTTAATTTCTTACTCTGACATTATATCCTTCATATCTCCCCTCTCTCCTTTTTTTTACTCTCTCTCTATCATTACTCATCTCTCGCCTTTCATTATACTATCCTTAATCTTTCCAAAAAATTTTAACTATCTCATACATGTTATATTTGACTTCTGGATTCTCTCTTTTCTCCTCTATTTCCATATTTTTTCCTTGATTTGTCACTCTGTCATTAAATCCCTCCTATCTACCCCTCTCTCTTTCTTTCTCATTACTGATCTCTTGCATTCCATTGTACTATCCATAATCTTTCCCAAAGTCTTTCTCATACATTTTCCTTCATTTTCTATCTGACTTCTAGATTCTCTCTTTTCTGTATTCCTTCTATAGTAACTCATATTGAAACAATTGATTTTACAAGTTATTCCAGAATTCATACATTAATTTTAAATACTAATTAAACTGTACATGGAATGCATCTTTGCATATGTATTTATTCCTTTATGATCTAACATTCCTGATATGATAGAAATCATTTCCAGTATAATGTTGATTTCAGATTGAATACGGATAGATAAAAAAGGCGATGTCATGGTTTCAATAAACTTTTAACAAAAAAGAATGCATCATTTACCTCAATCATCAATTTTACAGTAGAAGATATTTTCATAAACCTTTACATGTATGCAAAGCATGGCCTATGACTGCTTGCTTTATTTTGAATTGTTAAAGGTCATTTCAAGTTAATGCAGGTTTTAATATAGGTATGGATAAATCGAATATCAATATGATGACAACGAACATGCTTGGTATTATTTTACATTGTTCATTGTTAAGCCCCAATGAAGAAGTTTCAGGGAAAAAATGGTGGTAGTAAGTTTATGTTTAATCTTTTCTTTCCTTTTTTTGTGAAATTCATTATTCATGTAATAGCAACAGTTTTTCATGGTACCTTTTTAACTTGAGCGTAAGCTCACACAAGGGTTGTATTTTCACTTCATATATATTCCTTTGTACCATGTGCAGTTAAAGTTAAAGACAAATCCTTGACAGCATCTTTAATTGATAGAATTCATTCATTTAAAAAAGAGCACAGTAGATATTACATATTTATATGAATCTGATTGATAGACTAGTCACTACTATTCAGTATGTCTGAAAAAAATCAAATATCTAATAGACATTAATATTTCATTTCATTTCATTTCTACTTTACAATTAATGTATATTTACAGTATATTTCCGATAAATGTAAAGTAATACATTTCTAGCTGCAATAAATTGAACTGAACTGGTTCATTAATAACCATGACATGACATGCTACCACCAAAGGCTGATATTGTCACCTTTAAAAAGTAATGAGATATATACAATATTATACTAACATCAAAAATCAAAGGTAAAATCAAACTGTTACAAAGATGAAGATAAGTATTCATCAGATAATTAAGACACAAGCATAAGCATGGCAAGGATAAATTTATGTAATTAAAATTAAGCATAAATATACCATAACCTCATCATAACATATTAACACCTTAACTGATCATTAGAAATTTCAGGACCCTTACAGAGAATGCATGAGTGAGAACAAGTATGATAATACCTTAGAGAAAAACTGCAAACTTCATGAAATTCATGACTGCTACATTTCTACCACGAAGAGATTATACTCTCATAATCATTTCATAATCCTCTCATCGAAATAAATTTGAAACATGTAATGTAAAAAAACAAACAGAATAGAAACATTTTCTTTATATTTTTAATACCAGCTAATAGACATATTACACGGCAACAGCGTAATGAGTACTTATACATGTATATACAGTTTTAAACATCAAAAAATGGTGTCTTAAATAGCTTTTGTGGTCATTCTTTGTTTCCCGAGTGTCAAAAAAGTTGAACTTATGGCTCTAAAAGGATGCTAAACTTGTTACCTGCTTCTTACAGTAAACACAATGTGACAGTCCTTGTAATGGCTGATGTATACTGCTTTGAGCTTGTGTCTAGCTTAAATGTCCTTGACTAGACTCTAAAACCAAAGAGATTATAACACTTGCTCTTTACAGAAAATACAATATGACAGATTTATACTGCTTTGAGCTTGGTCTAGCTTTGTCCTTGCCTGGACTCTAAAACCAAAGAGATTATAACACTTGCTCTTTACAGAAAATACAATATGACAGATGTATACTGCTTTGAGCTTGTGTCTAGCTTTGAAACATGCTTTAACTCAAATAAGGCTGCGGATAACCCCCCCCCCCCCCCCCCCCCCCCCCCTCCCAGCCTTATTATGGTTAATAAAACCCACTAGACATATCTACCTTCTTTGGGAAAGTTTGTGATTTGCCATTCTGTAGAGAAATTCCACATCAATGTGAAAAAACCCAACTTGAATCTGGATCACTCTTTAAAACCTGCAATTAAAAAAGAGGGAAATGGATTATAGCATGCGCCAGTTAAACATAACATTGTATTAAGGCAGTCTCTATCATAAATACTCTATATTATTTGAACATGTGTAAGCTAAAACAAGTTCGTATGAAAATATACACAAAATTGAGTTAATTGTGGACTCTACAATAGCTCAATGTGCTTAGTGTGGAAGCATGCGATAGAAGGCCTCGTATTCTGGTATTCCTCTTCACCTGCTGGTCAGTGAAATGTAATTAAAACCATCTTCCAGGTGGGAGTACTTGAAACCGATAGCATCTTGACCACTTTTGGTTACCTGAAGTGCTCTGAACTTGGCCCATCAGGTTCTCTTCATATTATGACAATGGAAAATGATCCTAAGCAAAGATTTTCAACTGGTTTATCAGTAAGTCGGAACAGAAACAATGTAATAATGATATAAATAGATAAATAATGATAAAGAGATATGTAATCTGTAGGTGTTCTACTAATGAATGTAAAACAAACCCTATATACAATAGACATCATTGAGTTTGTTGCTAGAATAGGAGAGATTATTCTAGCAACAATGACGTCTATTGTATATATGATTTGTTCCGACTTACTGATAAACCAGTTGAAAATCTTGCTTAGGATCATTTTCTATTGTCATACAAAAAATAAACAAAGAGATGAAGAGAACCTGATGGAATTAAATGACTGTGATACTTACATATGTACTCTCTTGAAATGTTGAATGCAAGACACATCGATTCAACAGGAGCAAGCTGGACACTAACCACCACCAGCTGAAAATTGATATGAATGCTGATTGCAAGATTGGATGTCACACCAACAGTCCACAGCTGAAATATGAAAGAAATGTGACAATAAGTATATATCTTTCAGAGCATCCTCTAAACACTACATTTTGGAGGGGAAATAGGCACAATATAGTATATTATATTGATATAACTGAGCTCAGTATGACCATGTACAGCCATGGAAAAAATTATTAGACCAAGAATGGTTACTGATAGTGTTATTTTTGTGGTAAGAAGGAAATAAAATATCATAAAATCAAGGTATAATTGCTGGAGTTTGGTATTCATTCAATGAAATACAAAGACAAATCATTTTTATAATTTTGTATGCATATTAAAGTACCCTAATTACAGAAGCTTGGTCTAATAATTGTTTCCAGGGCTGTATGTAGTCAATTGTTTTAGTCTAGTCCCAAATCCATACAAGCACACAAACACAATGAAAAATATAGAAATAAATTACTTATCTGTTTATTTAATTACTACATTGTTTCTTTTGTTTATATTTTTCCAGTGTCATATAAAAAAAAAAAGAAATGAAGAGAACCTGGGGGAATTAAAAGACTGTGATACTTATATTTGTACTCTCTTGAAATGTTGAATGCAAGACACATCTATTCAACAGGAGCAAGCTGGACACTAACCACCACCAGCTGAATGCTGAATGCAAGATTGGATGTACCACCAACAGTCCACAGCTGAAATATGAAAGAAATTTATTGATAAAACAAAATCTTTGCGGAGGATCATTTTCCATCGTCATACAAAAACACAAAGAGATGAAGAGAACCTGATGGAATTAAATGACTGTGATACTTACATCTGTACTCTCTTGATTTGTTGAATTCAAGACACATCTATTTAACAGGAGCAAGCTGGACACTAACCACCACCAGCTGAAAAGTGATTTGCATGCTGAATGCAAGATTGGATGTCACACCAACAGTCCACAGCTGAAATATGAAAGAAATGTGAAAATAAGTATTTATCTTTTTAAGCTTCCTTTGAACACTACATTTTGGAGGGGGGAAAAGGCACAATATATGATATTAATGTAACTGAGCTCACTATGATACATGTACATGCATTCAATATTAATATAATTCTCTGACAAGCCAAAAAAAATAATAAATAAACAAAAAACCTCTTTTTTGGATCCGCCACTGATAAAACATCATGCATGTATATATCTCATGTAAACTGATTTGAAATAAATATCAGAGCAACTTTAAAATACCCCACCACTAAAAACTGACCTAAATTAATGTTCTTAGGATACACAACACTCATACACAACACAAGCTATGGAGGTTCTTGTACATAAACCATATGGGTGGGGTATTCTAAAGTTTATACGCTACATTACCAAGGCCCAGATAAGAAGTGAATCATTAATTATTGCTCTATAAAGAGTACAATCACTGCCATTACAGTACTAAAAAATCATGTGCAACTAGTGTAGTGCTTATTGATTGAGGCCTTTTATTTTTTAGTGCACTGCCCACACACATAATTAACACCTTCACATATACAAGCTGGGCCAAACCTTTGGATTTTGGAACACAATTCTCACAGAAATGCATACACTATAATAGCCAGCATAGGCTTAGCTTAGCCTAGGTTTAAGACAGTTATCTTAGCCTTAAGCCTAGGCTTCCTAAGCTTAGCATTAGCGAAGTCAGCCATACAGCATAGGATTATCTAAGTTAGATCTCAAGTAAGTTTAACCTAGAATAGACAGCAATAACCGTCTGTTATGGGGAAATCTTTCATCTTTCTGACATTTCTCAACCTTCCCCATAGACGGAGGTCTTGTGGAGCCAGGCGTAGTCTCAGCGGAACAACCGACGATACAGAGACCGTGAGAGACTGAAGCTTTTACTTTGGTCTAATTAAACCTAGGCTAGAGTAGAGGCTAGATGGCTAGGCCCAAAGAATGAAACACCATTACCCAACAAACATGTTGCTGTAACCTTACTTCAACTTACACTAAACCTAAACTTCTGCGATGGGTCCTATTCATGATATTGCCTCCATCCACCCTTGGATTGGGCATATTGGGGCCTAGGCCTAGCAGCAGCACTTAAACGGATTCTATATAGATTGTACAGTTACACTTACACGGAATGCTATATATGGGGCTCTATTTGCAATCACGAAACAAAAATGGCTATTTCTTTTCTTTTTATCCCATTTATGATTTTTTAGACGTATAATTTTGTTCATATCATTGTAAAATTTAATTACCTTGGATTTTCGCTCTAAATACTGCCTTCTTCATGAAAAAAACCTCTCTTCTCGATGCAAGTCACTGTCTGGAGACGGTTCCTGAAATCGACGATATGCCAAGCAGCGTGCACATCGCTTTGCAGGTGCGTTTTCACGATCCGTCCTGCCTTCTGCGGGACAGATCGTGAAAACGGACTTCCTCAATTGTCATGAACCTTACGCGTTTCGTGATGTCACGTATGACGTAACTAGACAATCTCAGACTCTGAAATTTTGAGAAAATGTAGGCATTGTGATACCTAGTTGAAATATGGAAAAAAATCATTTTATGAATTTGCATCGATTTTTGCCTCTTGGGACACTTCGTAAAAACGGTGACGATATGTATACACAAAAAAAGAAACAAAAGTAGTGTCATGCTTTCATCCAACGGTTCATTTATACTTGTTTCGAATTTTCAGCGTTTCCTAGCCACTTTATTTAGTGATAATAACAAAACCGGGTCCGCTCGCTATTCATAACGACGGCTATTTATTTAAAACGCGTTGTGAATATCGGTCCTCATGAACTGTTATGAATGATTGGTCCTTATGAACGGAGGTCCTTATAAATAGCGAGGTAATTTGTCTATGGCTTGCTTGCTACTCATAAGAACTGTTATTCATACAAAACCGCTATTCATTTAGTCACGCGTTATGGATAGCGGTCCTTATGAATAGCGGTCCTTAAGACTAGTGAGGTTGCCCCAACAAAACTGTATCCTGTGTAGCGCTTCCAAGGCAATGCGAAATGATTGTATAAGCAATTAACCAGGTGCCTTATCTTGGGAACGTTTACAGCTCAAAATACATATATCTAAAATAATAAACATGTCACAGAGTCGTTACAATACAATAATTAATGTTTATATAATTAGAAGCGTCTGGTTTTAAGAGCTGCGCTAAAAAGCGTAAGGCGCTAGTGAAATATACGAGAGCATATTACTAAAACGTCATAATTCAAACATCATATTAATATATAACGGTCTGAAAGATAATTGCTTGGCCATGGACTATCACTAACGGTATAAAGTGTAATGGTCAGCCAGTACATGTCTCTTTTTACACATGGTTTCTATCAGCTTTGATTCTTAACAGTCAGTTTTTTATTTCAAACAAATGTCGTCTTTCAAAATGATGTGAGACCGCCTCTGATAACGCAGCATTTCAGGTCATTAATAATGTCCAGGGGCCTGTTTCTCGAAACCAACAAAAGGACAGTCCTAATTTTATCCGCCAACTACGGAGATGTATTCTTCCTAAACTGTTTCACGAAGAGCTTACTAGCTATATTTGAATGAATTAGGTAATGAAGGAAATTGGAAAATAAACTCCTCAAAAAAAGTTTGGAAATCTGGCTTTGATCGATCATTTCTCCCGAGTCTTAATGAATTTTGATGTTTGATTGATTTCACTGAAAAGAGCATTTAATTCTCTTTAAAATGATACCCTACATGATATGATTATCGTTCACATGGAGGTGCATTGCCTTGAAATGTGGGGCAAGGTCATAATTCAAAAGTTGCAAAATGACACAATATTGAAAATCACTGTTCTTTTTTACCGTGGTGATGGTGTGGGGAGGCATCTCGACTGCAGGAAAAACAGAACTTGTTGTCATTGACGGAAACCTCACTGCTCAGAAGTATAGAGACGAGATCCTCCAACCAACAGCTGTCCCGTATTTAAGGAATATGGGGAACGACGCAATCCTGCAAGACGACAACGCGAGACCCCACAGAGCGAGACTGGTCTCGAGAGAGAGGATATCACGAGAATGGAGTGGCCTGCATGCAGCCCAGACCTAAACCCCATCGAGCATCTCCGGGATCAACTCGGCCAGTCTGCACGGAAGAGAGTCACCAGTGAAACGAAACTGGCAGGACTGCGTCAGATTCTGATCGAAGAATGGAATGCCGTTCCGCAGCAACGAATCACAAATCTCATCAGCAGCATGAGGAGGCGGTGTGAGGCGGTGGTGCAAGCACTTGGGTCGTCCACCCGTTACTGAGCCTTGATCATGTTAATTGATGAAATCAAAGATCTCTGTATGTGACAATAAAGATGAAAATCCATTAAATCAAGCCCCTGCCTCTTCATTTTTGATGTTTTGTTGTTGTTTATGTAGTGATGGTTCTGTGAGATAACATGGCTTGAGTCGTGTTTTGAAATACCCATGCATGCATGTTTGTTTGTTATGTGTTTGCTTGTGCAGAGGTTTGTTTGATCCCATGTTAATGTGGATTATTAAGATGCATGAAAACAAAAGAAACAACTGGGAAACTCACTCATCACCACGGTAAAAAAGAACAGTGACTTTCAATATTGTGTAATTTTGCAACTTTTGAATTTTGACCTTGCCCCACATTTCAAGGCGCTGCACCTCCATGTGAACAATAATCATATCATGTAGGGTATCATTTAAAAAAAAACTAAATGATCTTTTCAGTGGTATCAATCAAACATCAATATTCACTAAGACTCGCGAGAAATGATCGATCAAATTTAGATTTCCAAACTTTTTTTGAGGAGTTTAGGAGAAAGGTAAAATAGATGCCAAACACGTTTAAACTATCGCTTGTAGAAAAAAGATTAAACTTATTATTTATTGATTTAATGATCGGTAAAGTCATTTTTTAAAAGTTAGATAGGTACCCCTCCCCATGTCGTAATTTGATAGTTTATCAAAATAAACCCTTATATTTTCATTTTAACAATAAGATGCTTTGAACGATTTACATAACGATTTTGGGCTTGATTAGGACATTCAAATTACAAAAATATCCATATCACAGGCCCGTAGCCAGGGTTTCTAAAGGGGTGAATCCTTTTTGGCAAAAGTGGACCTTTTTATCATAATCAATACGGACCTGCCTTTGCTAGGGGGGTCCGGGGGCATGCTCCCCCGGAAAATTTTAAAATCTAGATGCTTTCTGCACCAATTTAAGGACTCTCGAGGGGAAATTTAGGAGTTGTGAATGATGATTTTGAACACACATTTTTGAAGTCGCAGAAACAATATTTATTAGAGTGGCCACCTCTTTTTAAAATCTACTTATTACTTTTTCCAAAATGTTCGCAACACTGCAACTCACTACACCCGCTTTGATGCTGTACAACTGACAGCGTGTGGGTAATTCTGGTAACAAAGATTAAAGGTGTGTGTGTGTGTGTGTTTCATGAAAAAGCGGATTTCAGCCCAAAAGGGGGGGGGGCGTCCGACCCCTCCGATCCCCTCTGGCTACGGGCCTGATATTATAAGTTTGGACACGTATATTTAAAAATATTCATTAAAAATCGTCGATACAATTTTTTGACACTGATATGTGTCTAAAAACCACAGAATATGCCAATGACTATGGCTGGCCTATAGTGTCAGATTACGGTTCCATCGTCGGAATTTAGTTCAACAAAGAAATCTTT
This sequence comes from Heliocidaris erythrogramma, assembly GCA_025617745.1. Taxonomy (NCBI): domain Eukaryota; kingdom Metazoa; phylum Echinodermata; class Echinoidea; order Camarodonta; family Echinometridae; genus Heliocidaris; species Heliocidaris erythrogramma. Next base: position 34,459,276 of record CM046873.1, on the reverse strand, counting down.
ACAGAAACCATTTGCGAAGATTGTTTAATCATTTGTTCCTCTCATAACGCACTCTTGTCATTATTATATAAGAGATTAAATGTGATTTTCAAATTCATTATGGTAGCACGTCATTTTTCATGCTAATCGATCAGATATGAAGGACCCATATCGTAAAAGAGCTTTGCCATCAACAGTTAAGAGACTTGCTAAATCCATTTTAATATAAGATATACCCAGCAATACCCAGCAATTTTTTCGAGATTATGATAAATACTTCGCATCGCTTATCTATAGACTTGTATTTTGTCTTGCTCATTGTTCATTTGTCAATTATTTAATTTTATTTCAGTTTCCAATGATGGGATTAGTTTTATAAGTTTGGGTTTAACTTTTTCTTCATCCCACCTCATTTTGATATGGGCATATCAGTCTATTATTAATTTGTAAACACATCTTTAGGCATTTTACTCCTAGTGTTAAAGATCGTATGCTCGATCTGTAATGAAAAACACAAGTCAGAAAAAATTGGAACCAGTGGGATTCGAACCTGTCATCTACTGCTTGCCGGGCAGTGAAATGCCTAAAGATTTGTTTACAAATTAAAAATTCCTCCCCAGTCAAGCTTCTTCGTTTACTAACCATTGTCTACGGCGGACCGTTAAAAATGAATATTAATGAGTCGGAAAGAAGAGGATCTTGGGTATTTGATTCTAGTTTCATCGTGACTTGGCCGTGAACCAGAATAACCTGGTGGTTAAGTCGCTGCCCGGCAAGCAGTAGATGACAGGTTCGAATCCCGCTGGTTCCAATTTTTTCTGACTTGTGCTTTTCATTACAGATCGAGCATACGATCTTTAACACTGGGAGTAAAATGCCTAAAGATTTGTTTACAAATTAAAAATTCCTCCCCAGTCAAGCTTCTTCGTTTACCAGTCTATTATTGTTTTATTTTCGTGAAACACTTAGCGGACAATTAGCAAACTAGAGTGACTTCATCAAGAACTTGACATATGAGGATTTCGAGAAAGAGGCCCCCGTAGTATATAAATGCTCTGCGACTGGATGTTGATGATGATGATTACTGGAAATACTACATTGTGGCTGTTGAACTTCTTGAATTTGATGGCTTCTCCAATGAGCAGAGGTTTTGCGTAAAGATGTATATACATATTATATATATATATATATATATATATATATATATATATATGCAGCAATGGAAATTCCCACATGAGAGTCTACCCGGGTAGGGCCTTCAGGGGTAGAACAACTCCGGACGAACTCTGGTCTTTTACATGTTCCGCTTTCTAAGATCTCTTGGGAGAAACGAGCTTTGCTCATGCCGGACCATTTAGTCCACCCAGGGTAGATAAGAATTCTAAACTGCCTATATCACAGTCGTCCAAGAAACTTTAGTTTTATTGTCATCCCAGAGTTGTCTTTGTGTCCATTAAGTCAACCCAGGGTAGATAAAAAAAATCATGCTGTCTATATCACAGGCATCCACAAAGAGGAGTCTGGGCTGCCAACAAATCAAAACATCTGTGGCACGTATGATATAAACAATTTGGAATTGTTATCTACCCTTGGTTGACTAAATAGCCACAAAAACTACTCTGGGTTGACAAACTAAAACGTCTAAGATGCATGTGATATAGACAGTAGGAATTTTTATCTACCCCGGGTTGACTTAATGGACACAGTGATGTAAGATGACATAATGCTTTTCAAAATGTATGAATGATTTCATATCATTTATAATCAATAAATAATTTGCATTTTATTGTTTCATAAGAGACACTGTACAGTCGATTGTTATACTATATTACATGCAATCATTGTGTAATCTTTGAATAAGTATACTACCCTATAATATGTTTTGTAAATATGTATATAACAATTTTGTTTCTATACTGAGCTAAAGTAGTCTTTATACTTCTTGTATGTACTTTCAAAATTATAGAATGCCATTTCAAAATAACCCATATATAAATGGTTATTTTTCAACAGATTTTTGAAAATATCACCGTCTATACATTATGAATTAAGATGACAGGAATGTGGAACAATTTCAACATTTTCGTAAAACCAATTTTGATTACGAGGATACCATATTCTTTGTATATACATGTATATATATATATATTTATGTTTGTTCTTATTTTTTTTTGGTTATGAGTTTATTTTCATGATTTTGTTGGCTATTATTGTTACTTACTATTGCTATCAGGGCCTCATGGAAGACCACCAATATTGGTGATAATGAGTCACCCTGTATAAATATCAGAAATAAATAAATAAATAAATAAAGATCTGTCATGCTTGTGGGTTAAAAAATCAACACAGAAAATTAAACTACCGACGTTATTGCAGCGTGGTAAATGTGAATTTCCCATCACAATTTATACATTTAAAAAATCAAATAATCTGACAAAGTTAACGAAAAGAGGAATTCAAGCTCCAAACGTCCTCTCTCTATATTTCAACAAACGAAAATAATGCAATTCTCTCCCACAGCTTATGTAGGCCTACAAGCTTGGAAATGGGTGTTGTCTGTAATATGCATATATAAACATATGCCACCTCTTTTTCTTTAATCGTAATTGAAATACATTGTGACGATGTTCACCTGATTAAAAAAAAAATATATTATTCTATATTATTTCAGTAACCCCATTTGGGCTCCAGGAGAGCCAATTTCTAACGGGCGATCATGTGCATGTTTGTGGTCCAGTGGCAGTGACGCTAATATTCACGGGAAGTGGGACACGGGGTCTTGTTCGGGCTTACAGCCGTATATCTGCGAAAGACCACAAGGTAAGGTTTACTCTCTATTTAACGGGGAACACAGCGGCAACACGTGGGCCCAGTCACTGTGGGGGAACTGGTATGGGCTCGTGTGTGTGTGTGGGGGGGGGGGGGGGTCACATTTTCGTGAACAAATTACGACCTTGGATGCTGGGAATATTCGCAAGAAATTTCAAACGTTTTTGCAACTCAGGCAGAACTAAAAACGACTCCCGTAAACAATTCAAGACGCTTGTAACCCCGCGCAGGTTTGGCGAATATTTGAAGCCTAAAATACGAATGTTGAACTTTGCCATTTTTCGACATTTGCTTCCTTCGGAAATCGTTTGCGTGCCCCGGGAAAACCTACCATTCCCTATGTGTACTGTGATTCTCACCAGCTATTGAAATTAGGTTTTCGTCTTTATTACTCAATAATAATTTGAAACTCTTATATCTGCCAGTTAGTTTAAAGGTCCCCTGCAACCCAAATGGAAGTTGATTCCTTTTGATGTGCAGGGATGCATACAACATATATATTGTTCAAAAATATTCAAAAATCTGAATAATAATAATAATAATAATAAATGTAACATATATAGCGCCTAATCCACTCTGTGGAGTGTTCAAGGCGCATGTAGAAATTAATTAAGAAATGTTTTTACATGATTTTTTTCATAAATTTTTAAAATATTTTAAAAAATCATTTTCTCAAACATGCTAAAATCCACCGCCAAGAATGCCCCAAATCTCATTCCTGCAAAAACATCATCTGCCATTCATTAGTGAGCTAAGGAGAGACAGTGGTATGTAGCTTTGCCAGAGATGACCATCTGTTGTAATAGACCATATAATGCCTACATAGGAGTTGGTATGTCAGAAATGCTGTATCAATCACCAGGAAAATAATGGGATTGAAGAGTTATTGTTTGAAATCATTCAAGTCTATTTGTGAGCAAATGCTGAGCTGGGGGAAGTTACATTCCGCTGTGTATTGTAGCATGTTAGTGTAGTTGACTGATGATTGCCAGATGATGTAATTGCAGGAATGAAATCTGGAGATATTTTGGGGGTAGCGCTTGGGAGGTTAGGAAAAAATATGTCAAAAAACATTTTAAAATCTTTTGTATCTAGATGTTTGAATAAGAGAATATTAGTTGTAATAATTCCGGCACATCAGCAGGAGTAGACATTCACTTGAGTTGCGTTTGGGTTGCAGGGGCCCTTTAAAGCATTCAAGAAAAATATATATACATCACATACCCAGAACGTGGTAAAAATTACGTGATATTTACGTCGTGGTTTTCGTCTTTTTTACGTCCTGTAATTACGTCAATAAGACGACAACTTGCACCAACGCAAGACGTCAAGAGGACGTCTTATTTTGACGTCATCTGTACACTGTAAAAACTGAAGAGCTGTATATAGCACTTTTTGAGGGCATGCATAGGGACTGCACTCAGAGTGCTATTGAATGCACACAGCGTGCTATTTCAGCACTTTCACGGGAGCTGGACCGGCTCCTTAAACTGCTAAACATTCATTTTAAAAAATGATTTGCGCGAGCTTCGAACCAGGGTCCGCCGATCGAGAATTGCTGGCATTACCGCTAGACTAACTCACATTGTACGATTTAGAGCAGATCATATTGTTACATAGTGAATTTACGACACCACATAGTTCATGTTATCTACTTGACTCCCATGACTAAACTGGATTGCAAGAAGCATTCGTTAGTCCATCGGTAACGTCAGCGCCTCTCAATCAGCGGAACCTGGTTCGAGGCTCGCCACGGTCACATTTTTTTTTGCTGGTAAATTAGCACACTACAAGTGCTATAAACAGCATTTCAGGTGCAGTCACTATACATGCCCCTAAAAGTAGCACTTTAGTTTTTACAGTGTACAAGACGTAGAGATGACGTCAAAATAAGACGTCCTCTTGACGTCTTGCGTTGGTGCAAGTTGTCGTCTTATTGCCGTAATTACAGGACGTAAAAAAGACGAGAACCACGACGTAAATATCACGTCATTTTTTAACACTTTCTGCTATCAGGGTACATAAGGGTAAACAAAATAAACATTGTGTTCATTCCGCTTGCATTGTTTGCAATGTATTTAACATCAAAACAAAACAAAAAAGCATATAAAAGGCATATTAGTGATAATTAACTACGTCTTGTTTGTTTTATTCCATGTAATATTAATTTCTTTTTTTCAAACAGTCCTGAATGTAGATTGGATAAACATCCCAGGCGTGCAAAACGTGCAGTATTACATGCCACCATTCTCAATGAACTATTTCAATGCAGCGGAATATTGTCAACACATCGGTGGGAAGCTAGGACAGTTAAAGACATCAGCTATTAACGTAAGTTATCTTCATGATTTTTGGTCAGACTGGAAATACATATCAATCGACAGCATTGAGGTATAACGTGCTTTAATGCACCCTTTAAATGTAGTAAATTGTGTTGACGTATCTGAATGAGTTCATCCAGGATAAAACCGAAAATGACTGTTAGTCATGCAACTTTAAAGGCAATCCAACCTCCCTAAGAAGTTGAATTGGAGCAGAAAATACGAAAAAAAAACCCACACAAATATTGTTTTTTTATGTGAACGTTTGAACCAAATGTGACAAATGATAAGTAAGATATGGAATTGTTTCAGGTTGTATTCATTGTAAGCATGGGAATCTAAAATTGGCAAATAAGCCGTTCGACTGTGCCGTTAGTATATTACGGATATATTACGGATAACATATTATTGTAAAAGGTCCTTTAGAAAAAATTCTTCGGATGAATTATGAAGAAAGAACATTGTTATTTTAGTAGTTTTTCGTATTTCAACAATTGGGAGAGTTGTCTGCTATTATAACACACTGGCAATACCAATTAGGTAAATTTGAAATATCAAATGGACCCAATTACAACTTTCACAAAACATTGTTATTTTATTAGTTTTTCGTGTTTCAACAAATGGAAGAGTTGTCTGCTATTATAACACACTGGCACTACCAATTAGGTAAATTTGAAATATCAAATGGACCCAATTACAACTTTCACAAAATTATGACTTTCTTATTGATTGTTCGATTATTGATTATTTGCTTTTCTTCTGATCAATTTGTAATTGCGGTTAAATTTCCATTTAAGAGCTACATTGAATTTATATGTTTAACTAGGACAGAGATAACGAATTTCTCACTCTTTCGTAATCTTCACATTATTTCAATATGGCACGAAAAAGAGACATGATAACGAAGCATTTCGACCTGCACTCATCAGGTTATAACAAATTACTCGAAATGAACTATATTATACACGATGAACCCGGACGCAACCGGGACGCCGTAATTTCAGAACGATCGCAAAGCTTGGACGAACTCGTTTTGTCTGAGTGTTTGATCTGACTGGCGTATTTGCCAGATACCTTACCCCTCCAGGGTAGTTTGAGATACACGGGGCATTTGGCAGGTCCAAATCTGGTGTCAGATTTGGATTGTGGCTCCAGCGTCCGTGTTATGGTGCGAGATATAACATGCTCAGGGTAACCATTGTCAAGGAGAATAGTTTTGATTTTCGCGATTTCGGGAGCTAATTTGCACTCGGAGCAAATCCTAAGGGCGCGGCACACTAAATTTCTAATGAGCCCAATCTTGTATGAAGTTGCACTGTACGAGTCCCATCTCGTGTATTGCCCAGTGAATGTGGGCTTGCTGTAGACGGAAGTGATAAATTTCCCATCACTTCTCTCCACGAGAACGTCGAGAAATGGGAGCGGATTGGACAGTTCAATTTCACATGTGAATTTTAGCGCGGGATGGAGCCGTTTCAGTTGTGTAAGGAAAACCTCACACGCTGTGCGGTTGTCAAAAATTGCAAACGTATCATCAACATACCGACAATACACACGCGGGACTGTATTAAGATCGGTGGCGTTCTGTAGCAGGCGCGTTTCATGAAAGCCAACAAAAAGCGAGCGTTTGAAACTAAACTCAACCGCGCGAGTGGCCAAGTTCATGAGATCAATGAATACGGTCTCATGAACAGATGGCGTGTCTAAGTCGCCATGATAGAGATAAGAAGCACAAATGTCAATAGCTTCTTTCAGTGGCACGTTGGTAAATAGGCTAGAGATATCAAATGAACACATAACACAATTCCTGTTATCAAGGGGCAGATCACGGACGAGTTTAGCAAACGTAAACGAATCTCTAACAGTATGAACAGACAAACAATCTAAGACTGGCTGAAGTTGCTCGCTTAGCCATTTTGCCAGTTCATGCTGCCTGACCCAACCATAGATAGTATAGGACGAAGCGGAACGTTGGTTTTGTGGGTTTTGGAGAGGCCGTACATGCGGGGTCTCAGCGAGCCATATGGTCGAATTCTATCATAAACTGGCATATCGCCGCGGTTACATAAATATAATAAATGTCGTTGGAGCTTGGTTTCCAAAGTGGCTGTGCGATCATGTTCTGGGAGAGCACCTTTGCGACAAAACTTTGGTTCATCATGAAGAAAGTCAGACATTTTGTCAACATAGTCGCTTTGATTCAGAATGACGACACCGGTGCCCTTATCGTTTCCGGTTAGAATAAGGTATAACGTGTTGTCCTTGTTGTTTTTTGTTTGTTTTTTGTTGTTTTGTTGTTGTTGTTTTGTGTGTGTGTGTTTTTTTTTTTGGGGGGGGGGGTGTTTGTTTTGCTTTTGTTTGTTGTTTTGTTGTGTTTGTTGTGTTTGTTGTTTTTCTTTTGTTGTTGTTGTTGTTGTTTTTTTTTTTTTTTTTTTTTTTTTTTTTTTTTGGGGGGGGGGGGGGGGTTGAGGGTTGAAGTTTAGAGTTCGGTTGTACGAAATTGACCGTGGAGCAACTGGGCCGGAGCATCAGATTGCTGTGTGGTACAAGAACAGAACAGCGAGCTCCCATAAATCCTTCAGCGTACAACCGAATCTCACGGTCCCCCTATGTCAAGATTACTTCCATTTTGTTATTTTTCGTATTTTTGTTCTTTTTTTCTAAATTCATCTCATTGCGTTTTCATTGCATATTATTTGGATGATATTAGTCAGCTATAAGAACTGAATTTGGAAGTGATGGAAGCCTATGGTTTTGGTTCGGGCTTGATGATCTGAGCAATGAAGGTGATTTCCGTTGGGCTGATGGAACGCTGCTAAGGAATACGAGGTATGATTTTTTTTTACACAACTGTTAAGCCATTTTCACGAAAAAATCATAGAAGTACTCTGGTGAAACAGTCTAAGTCGTCAGCGCACATTCACGAACACAAACAGCGCAATGTGCAGGAGCAGGGAACGGCAGATGACAGAAAGGAAAAAACATGAGAAATGCATAATAATGTCATAAGGAAAGAGAAGAGGATAGATTTTTTTAAAAACAAAGAAATACATATGGAAATGAAAGAGGAAAAGGAAAACAAAGAAATACATAAGGAGGGGGAAGAGGATAGATTAAAACAATAACAAAAAATAAATAAGGTAAGAGAAGCGGACAGATAAAGGGAAACTAATAGAATACATTACGAAAGACAGATTAAGGGGAAAACGAAGAAATACATAAGGAAAGAGAAAAGGATCGATCATTAAAGGAAAAACAAAGAAATCCATAAAGAGAGAACAGGGGCTATAAAAAAAGAAAACAAAGAAATGCATGAGGAAATAAAAGAAAAGAGGATAGATTAAAGGGAAACCAACAAAATACAAAAGGATTGAGAAGAGGATAGATTAACAAAAAACAAATAAATAAGGAAATAGAAGAGGAAAGATTAAGGCAAACTAAAGAAATACATAATGAAAGAGAAAGGGATATATTAGAGGAAAAACAAATAAGTACATCAGGAAAGAAAAGAGGATATAGAATTTAATGTATTATTATTTTTGTTTGTTTGTTTGTTGTTTGTGTTTGTGTTTGTGTTTGTGTTTTTTGTTTTTTGTTTTTTGTTTGTTTTTTTTTTTTTGGGGGGGGGGTCCTTTAATCTATCCCCTTCTCTTTCCTTACGTATTTTTATTTGTTTTTCCTTTTCTATCATCTTCCATTTACCTGGCGGTACCAGGAGTCCAGGAAGGTACTCGGCAAGCCTTGGTTGTACTGTTCGTGCACATGGTGATCGCGAGTGTGCGCTTAGGACTTAGATTCTTTCACCAGAGCACATTTAGAAATATGTGCGCGCGGCAGCATTATGTTTTTGGGTTGTCCATCCGTCCGTCTGTCTCGTTTTCTCGTTAATACAATATCCCAAGAACCGTTTTCGGTATGAACTTCAAACAAGGTGCTAGTATGTATCGTCATAGGAAGACGATCTGATTAGATTTTGGGGTATGTAGGTCAACGGTCAAAGGTCATAGAGGTCAAATTCTGAAATTGAAGGTTTTAGCTTCGTTTAACATGATATCCCAAGAACCATTTGAGGTTGAACTTGATACTTGCTATCACCTAGTAAGTTGCTCTGATTAGACTGAGTGATAAATTCTGAAATTTCAGATTTTAGCCTCAATGTGATATCTTACAAACCATATGAGGTATGAACTTCAAACTTAGTGCTAGTAAGCATCACCATAGTGAGACAAACTGATTACATTTAACGTATGTCAAAGGTCACAAGTCATAGAGGTCAATATGCATGGAATTAAAGATTTGTTAGTTTTGTTATCACAATACATGTACATGTATCTCAGCTATTTTGTTTGCATGACTAAGATGAGATAAAGTGATCAGACTTTGGTGTTGTTAGGTCAAAGGTCAAAGTTTTTTTTTTTAATCAATTAACATTTGATATACTGATATTTTTTCTCTAATTCATGAATTAAAATGTACTATGGTAGATAGGTCGTGACTTGTATAAGCCATTCACTATGATTGAATGCCGAAAATATAATGAAAAAATATCAACTGAGTCAACAGTAACCACATCTGCCATTGAAAAGCCATTTATGACTTCTACCTTGTGGCAGATTAGCCTTGTGCTAAACAAGTCAAATAAAGTCTTCTACTACTACTACTGCTACTGATACTGCTGCTTCTACTGCTACTAATTGATCTTTAAGAAATGGAATGTCATTAATCAAATTCCGATTTTTCAGTTATTCAGTATAATATAAAAAGCTTAAAGGCACGTATTCGTACAATCTTACGGAAATGTTTGCAGCATTTTTTTGCGTTTACCATGTAAGTGATATTATCTTCACCAAGAGAAGTCTATTCCGACCAACAAGCCTCATGTAATATGCGCACCCTCCATCTACATCAAAAGAACCGCCAGTTAAGAATAAGAATAAGAAAGACCATCAAAATGAAATCAGAATCTTAAAGATGCCAAAGCGTTTTTCAGAGTTTCCTGCAGCAAGTGGGACACGAGTTTCGCTGATGTTGGTGGATAAGATTAACACTAGCACTGATGACAGATATAATCTGACTCAAAATGTAAAAAAAAAAAAATTATTTGTTTGGAATACTTCAAGGGACAAACACGCCTCTTGTATAAATGTTCTATGTTTATGCTTAAAATATCATATTTACTTCTGTAGGTTTGAGGTAAGAGATCATATTCTCGAAGCTTTTGTTTCAATAGTAATGTTTACACAAAAAATAGCATATAGAATTGCCTAAAAGAAAAATAAGTTACAAGTCCATTTTAAGAAATGGTCTATTAAGTTTAACTGCAATTTTGTACTAGTCTTGCAATGCTCTCTTTTCCTTAACATCTTCATTGACTTCTTGTAATGTAAACTTGCTCCCTTGGGAAAGTATGTGCGTGCATGTGCGTGTGTGTGTTTATATGTTTACGCATTCAAACCGATGACATCGAACAAAGAGAACAATGGGTCATCGGTAGTAATTCAATAGGTCATCGGTTGTCAACAATTGGTGGGGTTTATTCCGTCAATGAATTTTGTGACGCAATTCAATAGTGGAGTCATCGGTTGAAATTCGAACAATAGAAAACATAGATGTGTGTGTGTGTATGGGTGCATATGCGGGTGCCTGTTTTGTTGTTTTAAGATGCTATTAAATTTATATACTGTTGCTTTTACTCTGTTAATTTTTAATAACAATTAATAAAAACAGAAAAAAATTGCACAGACATTAATCTATAAATTACTGGTACTTTCACCAAGTTCGGAGTATGCGAACTATAACTAATTCACTTCAGAGTACACGAGTATAGGCCTACATTTGAGGATGATGATTGCTAGCAATATCTGATTAGTTTTAATGTAAACTGTGTTTCAATTTTAATTGTTCAGTTTAAGGAGCTCGAAAACGAAAACCTTACATTATTCAATTTCAATTTCATTCATCCATTACAGTTGCATTGCAGTGTCCGAAATCATGATAGAAAAAGTTGAGTTCTGTAAAAGTTGAAAATTAATTGTGAGCTCTCTCATTTTTTATTTTTTGGGGGGTTGAAATTTGGAAGAATACCGAAGCAAAAATGTCCCCTGAAAATGATTGCTCTCAAATACCTTCGTATCCGAATTATGGCGAGAAAGGGCTGAGTGGTTTATACCAAACTTTCATGCCACGTGTGTGTGTAGGCTCATATACACATTTCTATGTGCAGTGCATGTGACTTTCTTCAAGGCTCAGTTGATTTCTTACTATTTTATTGATTCCAAAACCTTACAGTATACACCGATTGTTATGTACTATTTAATCAACCTTTACCAATGACTAAATTGCATCTTTAAAGAGCTGTCAAATTTATCTTTATACTCATCAAATGTTAAAAAGGTGCCAAATTATTCAAAGGTATCAAAGATATACTTCTATGAATTTATTTTTTAAAAGGCATTTTTTGTTAACAATCACTAATAATCCTTAAAGGTTGGGGTTTGCATGGTGGGAATAACATTTATTTTGTTTCCGGTTTCACCATGTGGGATAGTCCTGAAAAGGACTGTTTAGTTTGAATGAGGATTTTTTTGTTTCCTGCTAAAGAGAACTAGTTCTGAACTTTTGAGAGGGATGTATAGAACGGGAATGAGAGGCATTCTCTCGTGTATTGGTGAAGCCCTGAAAAGGACTAGTAAACCGGGCAACAAAACGTAGAGCGAGAGATTTGACGTTCCGAACAGCAATTCTCTCTCTCAACAGTTCATAAGTAGTCCTCCTATTGACGAAAGAGCAGGGAAAGGGCATTTATCAGAAAGAAAAAAGAGGCACTTGTGAAAAGTAAAAAGGGGCAGGCAGTTGTCAGAAGGGGAAAGGGGCACTTATTACAAAGGAAAAAGGCACTTATTACAAGTGTAAAGGTGCGATCAACAAACGTTAAAAAAGGGTACTCATCAGAAAGAATAAAAGGGCACTTATTAGATAAGAAAATTTGCACTTATCACTAGTATAAAAAAGGAACGTTTATTGGATAGAATAGGGGGCACTTTTGGGGTACTTGAAAGGTATTACACTAATAGAATCGGCAAAAGTGAGTGTAATGGCGTGTGTCAAATTAATCCAATATTCACAGTTCCATACTCAGAATACAGATGATTTTAAAAGTGTGCAGTTTTTTCTGCCTTGCACTCTGTGAGTCTACAAGTTTTTCTTTTTGCCCCATAATGTTCATTTGTTATGATGTCATTGCCATAGATGTAAAGCATATCGCACTTCTGCTAATCTCTTTTGTTTTTTCTTTTGTACCTACATTTTTATTAAGAATATTATGAAATTATATACGATTCAAGCTACATAACGAAATAATATTCGTCAGGATTACTACAAAAGTATCAATTTTTCCTAAAATCTTTCGATTCCTTTGATTTGCAGATTCACTGGATGGATTCAAGATGGAAATCCAGATAACGACCGAGGTTACGAACACTGCGTTGCAGCTCAAAATTTAGGCTGGAATGACCGATATTGCAGTGATTCATTATCGTTTATCTGCGAGAAATCAGAGGGTATGTAGTGCAATATAAGTGTCTGGGTAATAATGTGATAAAAATATAAGTGACCAAAACACAATATCATATTTACTCGTGATTGCAAGGTTTTTACATAAATTATGATAATAACCCATCCATTCATTCCTATCCCTATACATGTCACATATTGTATAAGATATGAATAAGAAACAAGCATAAAATAATCGATTTGTAAACCAATCCAAAGTTTTTATCAACGTTTCATTAAAAAGCCGTGCACATACCTGGTGATTTACCGTATAAGATAACGACATGATTCAAGTGAAGTTTAACAGAATCAGGACGAGACAAAAAATAAACATGTTATCATATGCATACAGGGAATGGTGGGAACTGCAACCTTCCCTTACCCCCCCCCCCCCCCCCCCCCTACGCCGAGAATTTGGAAATTATCAACATTCAGGCATACTTTTTGAAGTACATTTCAATAATGTAATAACATCCACAGTATTAATTATGTAACATTATATCATGTTATTGTACATTGCGATGTAGTTTATCATACCTAGAAACTCAATACTTTAATAAAGGTAACGTAAATTAATTCACTGGACATGTGACAGCGGTTACAAGAACTTAGTTGCTGGACTTAACAGTCTGTACTGTGTGTATCGATTGCACCTGTACAGAGTAAAATGAGAAAATGCTGATTTGATATACAACCCCCCCCCCCCCCCCCGCCAACAACAACAATTTAAAAACCGTCTAAAGTGGAATAATTAAGAGAATAAAACAGTAATAAATAACATTGTATCAACCTTTGATTTCCTGCAGCTCAACCACTTCATCTATTTGCAATGACATCTACACCATTCGGAAGTAAGGAAGACGGACCTACCCCACATTACTCATGTATACTTAGCCCTCCTCATAGCACAAACGACATTCTAACCTACACTGAGAGAGTGGTGGTACAAAGCCTTAGTACGCAGGGATATACACTCAACGTTCCAGGCACGAGCACAGATCAGACTGGAGGATTTACACAGAACCTAACGACTTCTGACATGTCTGTCGGTGTATACAAATGCTCGTCTACTTTTAACGGTTCTACTACATCGGCAGATGTAACAATTCTATCCAAAGACAGTACGTATAAATTGCATCCGACGAATGGCACATAACGTTTTCATGTGACCATGAAGGACAATCCATGAATATTGTCACATTTGAATTTTGACGTGAAACATAATTGGCCCGTTTAGTCTCATTTACTAATGCCCCTAGTGTCGAAACCTTGTTATCCAACGTGTTAAGCTTTGGGCTGTCACCCCCCCCCCCCCCCCCCCCCCCCCCCCCCCAAAAAAAAAACAAACAAACAAACAAAAAAACAACCTAGTTAATTAATCAAAGAGAATCAAAAGAGAATCAATAGAGAATCTTTTAGATTAATATTTTCTAAACACAAGCTACTTTCAAACGCACAAACTTTGACATTTGCCATTTCATCGAACCTTTCAAGTCTTATTAAAATTGACAGTTTTCCGCCGCATTCTTATCAAAACAGGTATCCTGCACTCCATTGCCTTAAGAACGCATGGAAGACAGGAGCCCCTTTCCTTGGAAAATATCACTAGCTTGCGGAACCGCTGTGTGGGGGAGAACTAACAATCAGAGTCATATGAATCTTGTTAATTAAATTATTATGTTGAATAGACTTTTAACGTTTCTAAGGCTTTAATGTCTGGTCTTGGAATTTAAAGCGCGTGGGTCTTTTTAACAGATGAAGATGAAACTAATGAAAGCCTTAGAACAGCTAAAAAGCTAAAAAGCTCAATTTCCTATTTAAAATACTCTCATGAACCGGGATCATAAATAAAATTCTTCTGGGATTATGAATGTGTTTATTGGTTAATTTTCTAATGTAACAAATATTGTTTTCAGGACATTTTCAACCAACTGACGGTCGCCTAACAAAGACTATTTATCCTGGTGATGACATCACACTCTCAGTTTCTACTACGGATACCTACACCGCAGGTAATGATCAAATCAGATGGAGCACATTCTCAAACCCCGCTGAAGGATCTTTATCTCCTGACGGTAATGGAATTCTTACGTACACTATTCGTTCAGCAACCAAAAATAATGCTGATGTCTACGGAACGTATCAATACGGCACAGTTAACAATCTGATGTACAGCTTGATTCGTGTGATTGTCAGTGGTAAGATTTTGTTGTTGTATTCAGTCGAATGTCCTGTTATTGTTGTGTGTATAAAGGAACTATACAAAACCGTTCAAGAACGTCATTCCGCTCTTGAAAATGTTTCTGTAATTATGATTTGAAAGTGTCAAGTACACATATTATCTATACGAAATTAGGTAAACATATCATAATAGAAATAATGTTTGAGCTTTCCTTTTTTATGTCAGTCTAGAAGAATATGATATAAGAGCTCTTTAAATGCCCTCATATTCGCATATTCGAGATATGATTGAATAGCTCAGCGGCTCGATGTGTGTTTGTGTAGAGTAATGTCTGGGGAAAGTCCGAATCTACGAGCTTTTCTTGTTTATATCTTTGTTTATCCGTCTGTTTCGAAGACAAGAGAGGACAATTAAGGCAAGAAGAATATTGAATCATATCAACATTTTTATATACAAAGTGATATGCAAGGGTTAAAATGCCAAATTATGCCGTAAAGAGAAAATTAGAGACAACGATTATTGTGTGTGCGTGGGGGGGGGGGGGGGTGCGTGTGTGTGTGTGTTGGAAAATCAGGCCGAAAGTGTGAAATTGGGGATGAGCACGCAAAGCGTGCTCCCCAGGGGTTGAGTGCAGGGAGGGGGAAGAGCGAAGCGCAAAGCAAAAGCTCTGACGTTTTATCAAATTTGAGAGAAAGAAACGGCTCGTAGCACCTTTTTTAGGCAGAAAGTTATTTCAACGTCCGGAATGCTTTTCAGTTATTTGGACGTAATACTGTACTGTAACAGGGATGGGTGCAGGGAGGGGAGTTTCCCCCTTTCCGCGCGAAGAGCGAAAGCTCTGACGCTTTAGCAAATTTGAGAGAAAGATAAGAGCTTGTAACAAACAATGTTTTAGGCAGAAAGTTATAGTTCGACGCCCCGACTGTTTTTCAGTTACTTTGATGCCATATTGCACTGTATGTAACAGGGGTGGGTGCAGGGTGGGGCTGCTACCCCCCTCCTGCGCGAAGCACGAAAGCTCTTTTACAGCAAATTTGAGAGAAAGATAACAGCTTGTAACAAACACTTTTTTTAGGCGTAAAGTTATAGTTCGAAACCCTGATTGCTTTTCAGTTATTTGGACGTAATACTGCACTGTTTGTAGCAGGGAAGTGTGCAGGAAGGGGGAGTTTCCCTCTTCCCGCGCGAAGCGCGCAAGCTCTGACGTTTTAGCAAATTTGAGAGAAAAATAACAGCTTGTAGCAAACAATATTTTAGGCGGAAAGTTATAGTTCGACGCCCCGACTGCTTTTCAATTACTTGGATGCAATATTGCACTGTATGAAACAGTGGTGGATGCAAGCCCTAACGTTTTAGACAATTTGAGAGAAAGATAAACGGCTCGTAGCAAATGTTTTTTTTCGGCGGAATGTTTATAGTTCGACGCCCTGGCTGCTTTTCAGTTATTTTGGACGCAATACTGCACTGTATGTAGCATGGGTGGGTGCAGGGAGGGGGGATTTTCCCCTTCCCGCGCGAAGCGCGAAAGTTCTGACGTTTTAGCAAATTTAAGAGAAAGATAACGGCTCGTAACACCTTTTTTTAGGCGGAAAGTTATAGTTAGAAGCCCCGACTTCTTTTCAATTACTTGGACGCAATATTGCACTGTAGGCTATGTAACAGGGGTGGTGCAAGGAAAGGAGAGTTATTTCCCCCTTCCCGCACATTTTTAGACCTTTTTCTCTTAATTAGTGGCTGAAAGGGGGGGGGGGGATGGCCCCCCGTGCCACCCCCTGACTACGCCAGTGGTTACCTGATCATGCCGTTGCCCCGCGGGGCGCAATAAACTTCGGACAGACTGGTCGCCGCACAACATGCACGCTCCGCCTGAGCTCAAGCTCTCGTGCGAGATTCGGTCGGCTTCGTGCAGTCCGAAATATAATCCCAGCAGTCCGACTGATGCGTTCGACGCATAAACATTGTGTATGATGGCTATGTCAGACCATGGGCGTCAATCCGAGTAGAGAATCTATTGTTCATGGGGGGGGGGGGAGACGGCTATTGTGTCGTCCCCCCCCCCATGATGAATAGAGTGACCTCACGATTTCCGCCCATGTGTCAGACAGCCACTACGTACAATTTGCGCATATTCCCCGTATAAAATTTGGTCATACGTGGATATGCGTGGAAAAATTGAGAAAAGTTGGGGAGTTTACGTGAAATTTTGACAGATGTATCACGAATGAACCACGTTAAAACCACGGAAGAAGTACGAATAAACCACGCAAAGAACACGTAAATCTACGTAAAAGCCAAATCTGGCCCCACATCGCGCTGTTTATCTGCAATTCATTCGTGATTCGTGCGTCAATTACGTAATTTTAACGCGATACATCTGTGGTACATGCGTGAAAGGTCAGTTAAACATACGTGGACATACGTGGAACGGTCGTGGAAAGCTTAAAATTTGCGTATGCATATCGCAAAAATCACGCACAACTGCGTAAGATTTACGTAAGATTTACGGAAGAATTGCGTTTTATCTACGTAAAATACGCATAAACTGCGTAAATCTCAACCGACCAACAAATTTTAGCAGCTCAAAACCGATATCACGTAAAGACCCGTCTGCCGAAACCCTCGACGGACATCTGCGCACATCGACGAATGAAAAACGCATGAAACACTTATGAATTACGTATATCGCGCATGTATCACAATGACCAAAATTACATACGTGGAATATGCGCAAATTGTACGTAGTGGTTGTGTGACATAGCCTTGAGTGAATGGGGCATACGCAATCCTGACCGCCTGGTGGCGTATCCCTTTAAGGCCTAATATAATTCATTCACATGTTAACCTTATTCTCTTGTAATTCTCTGGGTTTGATTTGGGGTTAGGAGAAGTGGAATTAGACCAAGTTTTATTCTCCTTGAGCAACCCTTCCTCCATATTGTTTATCACTACACACACACAAACACACAACCACGCACTTTTTTTTTTCAAATGTTTTTATTGATTTCATCAACATAGAATAAACAAAAAATGTAAAATTTATTTTTCTTATAACAATTTTCATATATAAACATAACATGTATAATGTACTAACAAATATTTACAAAAAGCAATGAAATCTATTATAAAGATGAGATCCCCACCCGTCTCCGAGAAAAGAGAATACAGAAGTATTGAGAGGGTAATTATGTTTGCTAGAACCACACACATTAAAAAAAAAAAAAAAAAAAAAAAAACGAATTAAAGTACATAGAGTGAAATAAATCTTACCCTCCCCCCCCCCCCCCAAAAAAAAATGGGAAAATAGAGTAACTCCTTCTCGGACCCACCCCCTCCATACATACACGCATACATACCCACGCAACCATACCCACGCAACCATACACACACAACACACACCCCTACACACACAATCCCACACATACATTTAGCATTAAGGTTAACCGTTCACAGTCACATTTACCTTAAGTCCCTCCCATTTACCCAGATGTAAGGCAATCTTTCCTGTTTTGATGGCTAACTGCTTTTCTTCCTCTATAAAATCTATAATTTTTCTGCATTTTTGCTTTTGAAGGTAGGTGTCCTGCCCTTTATTTAAAAATTATCTGTTTTACCCAGATCATGATAGTATTCACACTTTTTATTCTATTCGAGTTACCTGAAAGACCTAAACATATATCTTGCCATCTCATATCCTTAATTTCAACTAAACCAAAATGTTTAAAGATAGATTCCCATAGTTCCCTCACCCTCTCACAATTTAAAAATAAGTGTAAGTATGTTTCTTTGTCTTTCTTGCATAAAGAACAAGAATCATTATCAACGAAACCAAACTTCATCAAATGAACTTTTGTGTAAATGACTCCGTGTAATAGCATGAATTGAAATTCCCTCTGTTTTCTAATAAGTGTTGTATTTTTGGCTGCTAGAAATAAATCTCTTAGTTCTTTATCTGTTAAATCAACATTATTACTATCATATTTTACTTGTAAATTAAATGAACTCTGTAAATCCCTGACAAAACATTCATAGATTCTTTTCTATTTTCACGCACCCACACACACACACACACACATACACACACACAGAGGCCTTGCATATACACTTTCGATGGACCGTACGCCCTTAGATGTTGTGATAAATCTCTCTTTTTGGCTCAATTTAATTTTTCTTTTCTGAATTGTGCAGTTTATCTAATTATTGATATTACACAGCATATCCCTTTGACCATTATTTACTTGTGATGGATTATTATGAATAAATGAACAATGAAACAACTAAAGTCTCTCCAAATACCACAGTTACTCTCACTGATGTACGCTTTAGCGGGCGTTATTATAAATACATTAGGCCTTTTGTTTTCAAACACTTTCTTTTACAATCTCATGGATTAACATTAGCTCATACTTTTATATTTGAAGATTCCCTAAGTAAAGTTAACACACACAAAAAAAAACCACCACCAAACAAACCTTTACTGTGATTTTTTGTTTCGAAATTCATATTAACAAAAAAAAAAAAACAATCAGATATCCCCTTCAGATTAGGCTACATAATATTTGCTTAATTTGATTTCTTTCAAGATTGCCCTCGTGGCCGATGGAACGTGCCAGCCTGTGATCGTCTATGTGATAACTGCTACAACGGAGGGATATGTCATCCTCAATCAGGAACCTGCATATGTCCTCCGGGATTCATGGGGAAAAACTGTCTTACAGGTGAGAAAAATATGCAAACATACCCTGTAGGCTTGAAACGTAACCTACAATAGTATATTCCCCCAGTTTCCTCTTGGTCTCCCTGCAAAGGGAAAAGAATATCGCAAAAATTTTCTTCCACCACAATATCCTGATGTTAATCCAACCTGATGAGATTTAAAGCATTGCATACACCTAGCTACATTTAAGATAAAATGATATTATGACTGATGCCATATGAGTCTTCTTACCCCAATAGGCGGCTATATGTGTTATTGTGAAATGTAAAATGCACAGGACGTATTTAGAATATACCATGCTATAAGTGTTTAGTTATGTAATTGAACACACGCACAGGCACACATACGCCCACACCTCCGTGCACTTTAAATGCCACAGCGACTTAGAATTATCCATTCAGTTGTAAGTGAAAAGGCTACCTGATGGTTCATTGTTGCATTTTTATTTATTTATTTATGTTTTATTTTGTTTTATTATATTTTGTATGTTTTATTTTTTTTTTTTCATTTTATTTCATTTTTTAATTATTTTATTTGATTTTATTTGATTTTTTTAAAATATTTTTTCTTTCGGGGGGGGAGGGGGGGACAAGAAACAAATTATGTACTTGATGTGATTTGATTCATATCTACGCTAAGCGTATTCTTAAATGTATATGAGTGGTGTAAGGAATTGAATACACACAGAAAATACATCATTTAAACTAATACGCTTATATTGCATATTACATGTTCTTGCATAAATGATCTAAGCAATGTACATTTTGTTTATTTCTCATTGAACAAAACAGCTTGCGGAGAAAATAGGTTTGGCTGGGAGTGTGAACTGGAATGTGGCGATGGAAATGTTCTGGATGCATGCAGTGGAAGTCAGGTCTGCCTACCCGATCCGTATGGATGCAACTGCCTTGCTGGATATACAGGAATATACTGCGACCAACGTAAGATACTGTACATGAACATAGCAAATCGAACCTGGAATCGAACCCGGGTCCTTGGCATAGAATGTCAATACCTTAACCACTAGGTCACGGAGGCGAGCTAGTGGTTTCGGTGTCATCCGATTCGATTCCAGGAGGAGACATTTTTTAAACCTTTGCCAACATTTTTGAAAGAGAGGTAAGCAGTGGAATATTTGATATAAGGTACGCTTCCACTATTCTCTCATTTGTTTTCGCACTGTATTTATTTCAACGAGAGTAACCAAATATGTTTGTATAATACATTGCGTCCCAGAAACAAAGTCATTAGTTGGAAAAACTCTCGAGAACTATATATATGTATTTCAAAATATTTCTAGGAAATGCGGATTTTGAACACTTCAACAAAAGTGGCCTTTGCTCACTTAAGCATAAAACATTGTTAGATGTTTTGGTGCCATTTGATAGAAGAGACCCTACATTATCTGCAGGTATGAACATGTCCTGAAAATATTTTTATATATTTCTTTTTCTGTTAACTTTTTTGGGAGGCACTGCAAATATATATATATATATATACGAAAGTTGAAATATTGAGTACCTCCAAAGAGTGCTCTATGCCTTACAGCAGAGCATATTAATCAATGGTGTACCTGCTCAATCCGACCTTAGGTTTCGTGCCTCTCTCAAGACACTCCTCAGGGATCTGATCCCTGAGGAGTGTCTTGAGAGAGGCACGAAACCTAAGGTCGGATTGAGCAGGTACACCATTGATATATATATATATACACACACTCCCCAGACACACACGCACATTCTCCGTATGTCTGTCTGTCTCTCCCTATAAAAGAATGGGTCAAGTTTACTCAGTATTGGGTTGAATTAACTTTGCAATAGAATGAACATATATATTTCATTTTTTTTTTTCAAATTCACTTAGTCCAGCTGATTTATGTTGCCAGCTTTATGTTAATTCTGTTCTGTTGTCTTCAGATTTGTTAAGTTGCGTATTATTATTATTTGTTTTATTCTTTTTGATTCAGCAAATAAACTTGAAAAAGTCCAGGAGCTGAAAGCTTGTAGATACACCAAGTGACCTGCTTCATTCCGTTCCATTTTATCTGTTCAAATATATATATATATATATATATTTATAAGAATAACTGATTTCCTCAATCGGTTATTGCTCAGTTGTTGGCATTGTCTGAATTTTTCAATTCAACAGATATATATGCTTTAATTCTCTTCCTGGTTAAATCAAGAATAGTATTGCACGTCTTTTGATTTCCTTATTATTTTTCATCCGAGCTACCATTCTTCGTTTAATTTCAGCATGTTCACCTGGAAAGTTCGGTGTTGACTGTCTGCAAGATTGTCACTGTGCTGGCGGGATGCCTTGTGATGTCTCTACTGGAAGATGTGAAGGAGACTGTGAGAATGGATGGTCAGGAGAAGGATGTCAAGGTATTTGGTTATCATTTTTTTCGTTGAAATAATTATGTTATTGACTTTGACATTGGATTTGGGGGAAATAAGAGACTAATTTGCCCAACCATAATTACATTGTTATTATATGGTTATACTTTTTTGGCCAGGAAAAACATATTGTTTCATAGCACACGAAGAATGCTCCAGTCAATGGCTTAAATGTTTTTATTATTATTATGATAAATAATGTTTTTCTGTAATAGAGATACTACTCGTATTATTATCACTAATATTCTAATAATAGCACATTTGCATTTTTTTTTATATTGCACTGTGGTATGGACCGGGATCTATATGTTTACTCTGTCCATATTTATTTCGAATACCAAATGACACACGTATATCATTTAATACCAACATGTATATTTGATTTCACGATGATTATTATTGTTATTATTATTATAAATATAATGATTATAATCATTACCTATACAGGGCATTTTTAGCTGCAAAATAAAAAAGGCGTGACGCTGCTCCAAATCCGTCACCGGAGCAGGCCTAGATTACATATCTGTATGAATAAACTGAAATCAGAAGGACTGACAGGCAAACAGACGTGTTTGTATAATTGCTACAAAATAGGCATATAGATGATATAGAGTCTCGGTAATAATAATGATATTGACTGGCTCTACTTTCGGTGAATATCGAAAATATTGCCCTTAAAAGAACCATATTGCCCTCGTCTTCGACGCGGGGCAATATGATTCTGTTGCGGGCAATATATTTTGATATCCCCCTCAAGCCAGTCAATAATATATAATCATTATTAATATTATTATCATTGCCACATCTATTATTATTATTTTTGTAATTTTTATTATTATTATCACTATTATTATGATTATTTTGACTATATCTGGCGAAGATTTTGCACGTATGATATATTTCCTTCTTCTATATCACGCATGTCTAAATAACAATTATATTATCTCACCATTTCTTGTACATATTATATGAATTCATGATTTCATTATTTCAATTACAGTTCCCCGCGTATGTCCAGACGGTTATTCTGGAGTAAATTGCAGAGAGTTCTGTAACTGTCTGGAGTATTCGGCTTGTGAGAAGGACTCAGGTTTCTGTACATCATCGAAGGGAGAATGCGAAATCGGATATATTACAGACTCTGCAGAGACGCCAGACAGATGTGGCACATGTAAGATATTTCTCTTCAGAGTGGACCCTAAGTAGCGTTATAAAAGAGCGCTGAACATGGTAAAGTGTGAAAAGAAATCCAAAAAGATTATATCTATAATGGAGAGTGTGCATGTGTTATATATATATATATATATATATATATATATATATATTACGTGCTTCGTGAACTGAAAATTGCTTTAAGCAACTTTCCAGAATGGAAGCAAGTAAAATAATTAATGATTTCATTTTACAACGCTTTGTAATCAAAGTAATTATTAAATTAGTAAAAAGTAAAAATTGTTTCACGTGAGAATACGTCGGGCTAAAAAGGGGTAGGGACATAACGTACACTGTTTGGGTATGCCTGTAATAAGAACTGATTTCTCGCAGTCACCCAGAGTTCATTTACCATTAGATATGCCCAGCAAATAAGCTTCAAACTCTGAAGGCATTGTTTTAGATTTCCAGTGACTACCTCCACACTACCTCCACAAGTTTGTATTCCATCTGAAAAAATACATTCATCAAGGCAATACAAAATATACCTTAAGTTTATAGAAAACAGAAAATAAATGGGTCACGAAACCAAATACATGTAGTACGGGAAGAGCTGGACGGGAAGGTCCGAGAAAAATGCCCAAATGACTGAGCATCATCTGTTGGAAATTCTTCAAAAGGCATTGGAAGACATTTTCAGTGACTTCCTCGACGACTGCTTCCACAATGTGACCAGCTCGACGCCTTGGATATGCCATGCTGTGGTTGCTTCCAGAGGCGGGTTATCTGATGAGAAATCTTTATTATTCGAAACGTGATTAAATAAAAATAAATAAAATAAATAAATGCGCATTTGATGACTAACTATTATTCATTTAGGCATTATTTCCCTTGAATAAGTAATACAAATGCAAAGAATAAACAAAAACATCTGATTTGCCTTGAGAAAAAAAAAGCATTTTGATGATCCCAATATATGGATGTGTTTCTTGGCCAAAAACATTAGTTTTATGCATGAGTAAAGGATTTATTAAAGTATATTAGACAATAAAAATGTAATATTCGTCAGTGCAAACAAGGGTCAGATTTTGTAAAATACCGGAAAGGCAAAAATGCTGGCACAACTGACCAAACCAATGACGTCATATTTTCCACTAGATTTTGTGTGTGTGTGTGTGTGTGAGGGTGTGTGTGTGTGTGTGAAGGGGAGGGGGGGGGGGTTCGTTGCCTTTTTAACCCACGACTGCCTCCTGAAACGCTTTTCACATGTAGCTGGTGTCAACCTGAATGCTGATTTCTACCCATCCGTTTGATATCAAATTGTTACAACTAGTGCAACAAATCTGATGACAAACGAAATGTGGGTGATTGTGAAGAATTAGTTCTGACATACAGGTCTAACTAAACTTTTGGAGGGCAGTGTATGTATTCTTACCCCAAACGTGGCATACAAAATGACCAATGCAAGCATTTCGTACTGAGTTTTGACAGGTCATGAATAATTTACTTCGATAATGCTACAAGATCCTCCTTGAATTCTAATCATTCCCATTGTATTTGCTGAATTTAATTTCCTCTAATTTAACTATGTGAATGTTTGTTTATAGTTTCTGGATGTTTTGAGTCTTGCTCGAAGACATGCCACTGTGCTGATGGTGCTCAGGCATGTCACAAGGATACTGGGATGTGCTCTTCGGGTTCATGTCATCCTCGATGGATGGGAGACAAATGCCAAGCAGGTTAGTACCGAAATAAGAGGTGTTTATGTCCTTAAAATAAATACAAACGCATTGTAGGTATAATTGATTTTTAACAAACGTTTAAGTTTAGATAGATAGAGGTAAGGGAAGTAATATGCCCAAATGTATTGAAGTCACTCATATCGGTTCCTGAGGTTTGAAGTAGCATGAATAGATGAAGAAGAAGTAAAAGGGCAGGGCAGGTAATATTCATTCTGTTCCAAATAAATATATCTAAAGTGAATTTATTAGGTCTATATAATTTGGTTGAGTGTATAGTGGACCATGAAGTTAGTCAATTCATCAACAAGCCTGCTTTTTCCATTTATATGTTTATATGTTGATTCTAAACGACATTTCTCTCTTTAAAGATCGCTTTTCCATTGCACGAGAAAAGACAAACCCCGGGATTGCAAAGTTTTCCTGCAAATTTGCTTCTGACTCGGCGGAGAACATGCCCTCTGATTACATTAAGGCTGCCGTAGGGGACTTCTCGATGACATACCTGAAAACTGCACAGGACAACGACACTATTACTGAATCATCTTATGTACAATCCAATTTTACGTTCCTCCTCAATGTCAGCGAGAATGAGCCAATCTACTGCTTTGTTGGAACGTCTACAGATGACGGCAGTTTTGCCTTTGTACGGCTTCCACCGGCTGAAACATTTGGTATTAAAAATAATAATAATATAATATAGGATTTGAAGGTTTGCATGGTGAAGTTGTAATTCAGAAAAAAGGTTTGCGGTACAACCATGTGAGTTGGAATAACTCGACGTTCCGGTCAGAATGCTCTGGCCGTCGTCAGGAGAATGAGAAGAGCGAATAAATCAGCAGAATTTATATATGAAGCAGCAATTCACTTAATAAAAATGGATGCAAACAAATAACATAGAAAGAAATAGTAACAGTAATATCAAAGTACCTACATTGAAAGGATAAATAACATCAAGGTACCTGCATTGAAAGGATAAGTGACATCAAACGAATCCTGCGTTGAAAAGAAACAATGAAAACAAGTGAACAATAGGACTAAGAAATCAATTAACCGTCTGGATAAGCTGGAAACAAAAGGGGGGATTGGGACCGTAGGTAATCTGTGGAGAGAAACATGGCATCCTGTTGAGGAAAGGAATTAAGGTTAAAACATACATATGGAAAAGGTGAAATATTGACAACAGAATACTAATAAGTATACTAAGTATACTAATAATAAATGTTGTGAAAGGCTGTGGAGAGAAAAAAAAAAAACAATGATAATGAACAAATTGAGGAGAGAAACATGAAATCCTGTTGGAGATAATCTGTGGAGAGAAACAAGTCATCCTGTTGAGGAAAGATATTAAATTTAAAAAACATACATGTGGGAAAAAAGGGTGAAATAATGACATCAGAATGAGTATCCTAATGATGAATATAATGAATGTTATGAATGAAACAACAAAACAAAGGTAATGAACAAGTTGAGGAGAGAAAAATGAAATCCTGTTGAGGGAAGCAATTGTGGTTAAAATACATAAAAATTATAACACTAGTTATTATTGGAAGAGTGAAAACCAAATGTCGCTGATCTGTAAACCCTTGTCCTGTGTAACTGTGTCATGTTTGTGAATCTCGATGGCTTCAAGGACCCTCCTGGTATACCAGTTGGAAGCGGGGGCTACAAGTTTGGTGTCTTCCCAGTTAATCTGGTGATCACGAGTGACAGAATGATTGATAATGGCAGATCGGTCGTAGTGACCAAGTCTCCCATGGGCACGGTGTTCCTTGATGCGAGATTTGATGTCCCTCCCAGTCTCTCCGATGTAGACCTGACCACAGGAACATGGTATGCGGTACACTCCTGGTTTGCTGTCGGGAGAAGCTGTGTCTTTGTGTGTGTAGAGAGACTTGTGAAGTTTGTGTTTAGAACTGAAGAAAACCCGTATGTTGGCCTTCTGCAGGACTCGTTGAATGCGGTGAGAGACATGACCTGTGAAGGGAATAGTGCAGGACGAGATGTGTCTGGTTGGTGGGGTAGCATGGGGATTGTTGACAGACGTGCGTATTTCCTGAGGAGGGAAACCATTGTTGACTAAGGCTGCTTTGATGTGTTTTAACTCGTCGTCAAGGCTGGTAGAGTCGCAAACGTTGTGAGCTCTCCTGATCAGGGAACTGGAGACCGAACGTTTGACGGACGGATGGTGGAAAGATCGGAAGTTTAGATAGCGGTCTGTGTGGGTAGGTTTACGGTAAACACTATGGGAGAGTGAACCGTCAGGCTTGTGGGTGATCAAAACATCCAGAAAAGGAAGAGAGTTATTGTTTTCTGCTTCTGACGAGAAGCTGATGGAGGGGTGATGTTTGTTGAGAAAATCCTGGAAGTTGTTCAGCTTTTCCGGACCGTGCGGCCAAATGACAAACGTGTCGTCAACGTAACGGAGCCAAAGTGTGGGTTTATACGGTGCTGTGGAGAGAATAGTAGTTTCGAATTGTTCCATGAAGAGATTAGCTATAACTGGGGAGAGTGGCGAGCCCATGGGGGCACCTTCTGATTGGTTGTAGTACTTATCCCGCCACTGGAAGCTGGTGGAGGTAAGACATAGGAGAAGAAGGTCATATATCTGTTGGGGAGATAGTGGGGTTCTGTCCTGGAGATCAGTGTCATGTTGTAATCTAGTTCTGGTGATGTCGCACGCTTCCTGAATGGGGATGCTGGTAAATAAAGAGTCAACATCAAAACTAACTAGTATGTCTGTGGAGTTGAGCTTGATGTCATTGATGATTGTGGTGAAGTGATGAGAATTGCGGACATGATGTTGTGACTGACCGGTGAGGGGTTGAAGGATGTGTGCGAGATGTTTAGCAAGATTGTAGGTGGGGGAACCACGTGAGGACACAATCGGGCGGAGAGGAATGTCTGGTTTGTGAATTTTTGGTAGACCAAAGAACACTGGGCAGGAGCTGGAGGAAGGAAGAAGAAAACGATAAACTCGTGGAGGGAACAGGCCAAGTTTATTGAGCGAACGAAGTTTGTCAGTGACGCGTCGTTTGATGTTGAGTGTCGGGTCTCTCTTGACTTCGGTGTAAGAACCTGTGGATAAAATATCAGAGATCTTATGGTTGTAGTCCGTGCGGTCCATGACGACCGTGGCGTTGCCCTTATCTGCGGAAAGAATGTGAATAGAGCGGTCAGTGCGAAGAGCACGCAGGGCGGTGGTCTCCGGTTTGGATAGATTAGGTTTGGGGGGTTTTGCTGTGGAAAGAATGTTAGTAATTTCCCTGCGAAGTTCATCACCCTGTGCTTTGCCGACTGCCCTGAGTGAGGGTTCAATGCTCTGGACGAGTTCAGCGGAGTCAATCTTTGACGGTGCCATGGCAAAGTTCAGACCTAAAGAAAGGAGAGAAATTTCGTGATTAGTGAGAGTCCGAGTGCTGATGTTGACGACAGTCTTGGAACCTGAAAGAGAAGGGGAGGAGGGAGAGAGGTTTATATTAGTGTCTCGAAGTTTGTTGAATTTGTTGACCTGCTTCCGTTTAGCTGCTTCAAACGCGTGGTTGGAAGAGTTGTTGGACCATCTGGTGACCTTCGTAAAATCTGTTTCGCTAAGAGACCTGTGGAGAAAATTGTGAACGTTAGAAAAATCTGCGTCGGAGTCCGAGAGCTTGCGCCTGGTGATGGAGATGCTGTCTTTTAGGAGAGAAATACTTGCCTGGTGGATGATGTTGGCTGATTTGCGGCTTCTAAGCGGGTTGCGTAGACGTAGTCCCTTGGGAATGATGTCGGTGTCTCTGCATCTCTTGAGAAAGGTTAGGTTGTTAGTAAGTCGAGAACGCTGAATAGAAATTCGCTCAAATCTTCTAATCTTCTGGTGAACATGCTCCCCGTAGAGCTCAATAATATATTCGCTCTTCTCATTCTCCTGACGACGGCCAGAGCATTCTGACCGGAACGTGGAGTTATTCCAACTCACATGGTTGTACCGCAAACCTTTTTTCTGAATTACAACTTCACCATGCAAACCTTCAAATCCTATATTATTGAGCTCTACGGGGAGCATGTTCACCAGAAGATTAGAAGATTTGAGCGAATTTCTATTCAGCGTTCTCGACTTACTAACAACCTAACCTTTCTCAAGAGATGCAGAGACACCGACATCATTCCCAAGGGACTACGTCTACGCAACCCGCTTAGAAGCCGCAAATCAGCCAACATCATCCACCAGGCAAGTATTTCTCTCCTAAAAGACAGCATCTCCATCACCAGGCGCAAGCTCTCGGACTCCGACGCAGATTTTTCTAACGTTCACAATTTTCTCCACAGGTCTCTTAGCGAAACAGATTTTACGAAGGTCACCAGATGGTCCAACAACTCTTCCAACCACGCGTTTGAAGCAGCTAAACGGAAGCAGGTCAACAAATTCAACAAACTTCGAGACACTAATATAAACCTCTCTCCCTCCTCCCCTTCTCTTTCAGGTTCCAAGACTGTCGTCAACATCAGCACTCGGACTCTCACTAATCACGAAATTTCTCTCCTTTCTTTAGGTCTGAACTTTGCCATGGCACCGTCAAAGATTGACTCCGCTGAACTCGTCCAGAGCATTGAACCCTCACTCAGGGCAGTCGGCAAAGCACAGGGTGATGAACTTCGCAGGGAAATTACTAACATTCTTTCCACAGCAAAACCCCCCAAACCTAATCTATCCAAACCGGAGACCACCGCCCTGCGTGCTCTTCGCACTGACCGCTCTATTCACATTCTTTCCGCAGATAAGGGCAACGCCACGGTCGTCATGGACCGCACGGACTACAACCATAAGATCTCTGATATTTTATCCACAGGTTCTTACACCGAAGTCAAGAGAGACCCGACACTCAACATCAAACGACGCGTCACTGACAAACTTCGTTCGCTCAATAAACTTGGCCTGTTCCCTCCACGAGTTTATCGTTTTCTTCTTCCTTCCTCCAGCTCCTGCCCAGTGTTCTTTGGTCTACCAAAAATTCACAAACCAGACATTCCTCTCCGCCCGATTGTGTCCTCACGTGGTTCCCCCACCTACAATCTTGCTAAACATCTCGCACACATCCTTCAACCCCTCACCGGTCAGTCACAACATCATGTCCGCAATTCTCATCACTTCACCACAATCATCAATGACATCAAGCTCAACTCCACAGACATACTAGTTAGTTTTGATGTTGACTCTTTATTTACCAGCATCCCCATTCAGGAAGCGTGCGACATCACCAGAACTAGATTACAACATGACACTGATCTCCAGGACAGAACCCCACTATCTCCCCAACAGATATATGACCTTCTTCTCCTATGTCTTACCTCCACCAGCTTCCAGTGGCGGGATAAGTACTACAACCAATCAGAAGGTGCCCCCATGGGCTCGCCACTCTCCCCAGTTATAGCTAATCTCTTCATGGAACAATTCGAAACTACTATTCTCTCCACAGCACCGTATAAACCCACACTTTGGCTCCGTTACGTTGACGACACGTTTGTCATTTGGCCGCACGGTCCGGAAAAGCTGAACAACTTCCAGGATTTTCTCAACAAACATCACCCCTCCATCAGCTTCTCGTCAGAAGCAGAAAACAATAACTCTCTTCCTTTTCTGGATGTTTTGATCACCCACAAGCCTGACGGTTCACTCTCCCATAGTGTTTACCGTAAACCTACCCACACAGACCGCTATCTAAACTTCCGATCTTTCCACCATCCGTCCGTCAAACGTTCGGTCTCCAGTTCCCTGATCAGGAGAGCTCACAACGTTTGCGACTCTACCAGCCTTGACGACGAGTTAAAACACATCAAAGCAGCCTTAGTCAACAATGGTTTCCCTCCTCAGGAAATACGCACGTCTGTCAACAATCCCCATGCTACCCCACCAACCAGACACATCTCGTCCTGCACTATTCCCTTCACAGGTCATGTCTCTCACCGCATTCAACGAGTCCTGCAGAAGGCCAACATACGGGTTTTCTTCAGTTCTAAACACAAACTTCACAAGTCTCTCTACACACACAAAGACACAGCTTCTCCCGACAGCAAACCAGGAGTGTACCGCATACCATGTTCCTGTGGTCAGGTCTACATCGGAGAGACTGGGAGGGACATCAAATCTCGCATCAAGGAACACCGTGCCCATGGGAGACTTGGTCACTACGACCGATCTGCCATTATCAATCATTCTGTCACTCGTGATCACCAGATTAACTGGGAAGACACCAAACTTGTAGCCCCCGCTTCCAACTGGTATACCAGGAGGGTCCGTGAAGCCATCGAGATTCACAAACATGACACAGTTACACAGGACAAGGGTTTACAGATCAGCGACATTTGGTTTTCACTCTTCCAATAATAACTAGTGTTATAATTTTTATGTATTTTAACCACAATTGCTTCCCTCAACAGGATTTCATTTTTCTCTCCTCAACTTGTTCATTACCTTTGTTTTGTTGTTTCATTCATAACATTCATTATATTCATCATTAGGATACTCATTCTGATGTCATTATTTCACCCTTTTTTCCCACATGTATGTTTTTAAATTTAATATCTTTCCTCAACAGGATGACTTGTTTCTCTCCACAGATTATCTCCAACAGGATTTCATGTTTCTCTCCTCAATTTGTTCATTATCATTGTTTTTTTTTTCTCTCCACAGCCTTTCACAACATTTATTATTAGTATACTTAGTATACTTATTAGTATTCTGTTGTCAATATTTCACCTTTTCCATATGTATGTTTTAACCTTAATTCCTTTCCTCAACAGGATGCCATGTTTCTCTCCACAGATTACCTACGGTCCCAATCCCCCCTTTTGTTTCCAGCTTATCCAGACGGTTAATTGATTTCTTAGTCCTATTGTTCACTTGTTTTCATTGTTTCTTTTCAACGCAGGATTCGTTTGATGTCACTTATCCTTTCAATGCAGGTACCTTGATGTTATTTATCCTTTCAATGTAGGTACTTTGATCTTACTGTTACTATTTCTTTCTATGTTATTTGTTTGCATCCATTTTTATTAAGTGAATTGCTGCTTCATATATAAATTCTGCTGATTTATTCGCTCTTCTCATTCTCCTGACGACGGCCAGAGCATTCTGACCGGAACGTGGAGTTATTCCAACTCACATGGTTGTACCGCAAACCTTTTTTCTGAATAATAATATAATCGTAATAATAGCTGTTTCTTATTACAGCGCCTAACCTGTTACAATGTAACCGACTTAAGCCCTTACAGCATTATTACCCCAGTCACTGGAATCACTTGCGATTCGGCACATTACAGTGCACATTCTCCACTCCTCTGGGTAGCATTCCAGCCTGTCGCCTGATTGCGCACATGCTAATCCAAACACAATGGCGTTCCCATCCTACCGGGTACCCATTTAACACCTAGGTGGAGAAGAGCAATGTTGATAAAATGCCTTGATCAAGAGCATAAGTGCCGTGCTGGGGTACGAACCCACGACCCTTGCATTCCCAGTCAAGTGATAAAACCACTCGAATACGACACTTCTACTACGTATTCACCTTAACAACGACTTCATTAAACATGTCGTACCTGAATTTAATAGAAACTGGAGCTTAGTGAAATAGGAAATCAAGAAACGTGGTGAGAAAGGCAAATAAAATTAATACCAAATACATGCATGAGATATCTCAAAATTGTGGTTCAAAATTATTGAAACTCCATGCTTGAACCAGTATCTAAACATAGATTTGATCAAGGGGAGTTATACAGTGCCTCCCAGAAGAAATGAAACCGAGATTTATCGATGTGTAATCATATCTTAATCACAATTATGATTAATAAAGGACACATATTTTTAAAGATTGGATCCTCTTTTTTCGCATGAGTGAATAAACAATGTGAAACAAGCATAAATTTACACCAACAGAGCTTTGTCATCCCTGGCTCATCTTTCCCGATTGAGGTGTCCAATGAAAGGGCAGAAAATGAACTTTCTAGAAATGTAATTATCATTATCATTTTGAAATTCAGATATCGTTGGCCAAACGACTTTTGGTAGCCCTGCTTTTTATTGTCTTTATTCACTCATGCGTGAAATATGTATCATATCAGTGGCATCAAATGAAAGAAGGGGATCCAAGCTTTACAAAAGTGTCATTTATTAATCATAATTGTGATTAAGATAGGATTAAACATCGGTAAATCGGGGTTTCATTTTTTTCTGGGACGAACTGTATAGGCTAGACATAGAGTCCATTACCACCCGATGACATACAAATCAAAAGATAATTTTTTGTTGTTTAACAGGTCCATGTCCATGAAGTGAATCTTACATCTTTTGTCATCAAAATAATAGCATATTTGTACACGAAGAACGTTACGCGTGACTTATAAAGGAATAAAAAGATAAAAAGAGCGGGTCGCATAATGAGTTTACAAGGTAGAGCCTAATCTTTGATATTTTTTTTCATTTATTCATCCAGTTAGTTATTTTATTCATTTATTTATTTATTTATTCATAATTATTATTATTTTTTTTTTGTTGTTATATTCTGGTTTGGCAACGACTATGTGTAACTTATATGTGTTATTCTTTTAAGTTCTTCCTGCACTTAGCAATGCGCCACGGGTAGCAGAGCGAGGTTATAACCATTTTATCATCGCCTGGGATTCTTGGCAAGTTAACAGTGATGCCGGTGAAGGGCCTGTCATTGGCTACAGGGTCTACGTTACTACTGCAGATGGGAACGAAATGCACATCTCTCCGCTTCTGACATTATCAGGAAGTTCTTTGGAGACAGGGTCTTCAAGAAAGAAGAGACAAGGAGATGACGCGTCGTTAATGTACAACGTAACGGGTCTTGCAGATGGCGAAACCTACGAGATTCGAATTTCAGTGGTTCGTGAAGGACTCAATGGTGAAGGAGATAAAGGACCTGCACTGAATGTGACGACTCTTGAGATCAGTGAGTTCTCCCCCTAGAGCTTAAGTTATTTAGTAACCCATAAGCAATGGGCTCAAAGATTCATGCAAAGAGAGCTTGAGAGGTAGACCTGGGTCAGCTGCGGGTTAACCCATTGGCCACAAGAACCTGGTGGCCGCTGTATTAAGCCTATGGGAATGACAGAATTCAGTGGTTAACGGGTTAAGTGCATGCAAATTTTAAATACAGGACGGTCCGGAAGCTACGCGATCTGCACAATGTAGGAAATAGAGCGCTCGTGTAGTTATTTCGATCGCCCTTCCCAATTCTCGTTTCTAACCTCTGTGAGCCTTACGTTAATTCTATGGAGGCGTGACCCAGATCAATTTAACTCGGGTTCGATTTTGAGCGGTTGAGAGCATTCATGTCGGACTGTTTGTCCTGTCTGCTCTGATCCAGCTCCGACATTATACTTGTCAATGCTTCTGCAATAGGTACGGGGTTTTTTTGTGTTTTTTTTTTTTGGGGGGGGGGGGAGGGGGGGGGGTTAGATATCTGTGTACATCGATACCAACAGTTAAAACTTAGGTCCTTTGTTGCTATTGTACGAGAGGCAACAACTAAATATTCATATCCTGAACTGAAGTAACCGTAGTCATTCTCTTCTGTTGTACCAAATGCAATTTATGAATGACTACTGCATTCATTTCTGAACATGATATACATGTAAATTATTGAAATATCTTAATATAAAATTTATACGCTCAGTTTGAGCTACACCTTGTATAGAAATTCGAAAGATAACTTAACCTACATTCTTTTAAATCATCAAATATTTACTGATACTGTTTTGTTAATTCAGTATTTAATTTGTAATATTTGTTTTCAATATAGGTTCGGATATTCATTTTTCTACCCTACTTCACAGAGTTTCAATATCATATGAGTATTTCACATATAAGGGAAAGCTAAAATGATTATCCACTAATGACTTCAGTTATATGGGTATTGTTATTCATTGATACTTATCATTTCTGTACTTAAGATTACATACATGCATTATTTTATCAAAAGAAATACATGTTTTTGTCTTGTATAAGACAAACCTTTTATGTTTTGACCTTTTATGTTTTTATGTTTTTGTCTTGTATAAGACAAACCTTTTATCTGTAAAGCACGTATCACTTCATGGTTTGCACACTTAATGCCTATTCATACAATGAAACTCAAATCACTATAAAAACTACTTTCGATTAAAAATCGCAATTCTAATTTGTAAAATTACTTTTGAAACCATACAAAGGTGTACACTGTTTTACATTCCCATTTTCACCTGGATTTTCATTTTTCTATTTTATCCGAATCTCATTTCCTATGGTCATATTTGATATTTGATTTTAATTCGATACTATTTCTATTGATACATTGATTGATTTTAAGTATTATGTTCTCATTTTTATGTATTTTATATGTCAATCTTTGTATTTTTATTGTAAGATATATAACATTGTCAACCATTTTTATTCCTTTTGTACAAAATCCAACCTATGGTTGCCATAAATTAAAGATTTATGTATAGGCCTATATATATATTCATGATCGCTAAAATTTTACTTTCCTTTTCACCCATAGCTTCCCCTCCTATCAATCCAGCGATTGTTGGTGGAGCAGTAGGTGGAATAATTTTCCTTCTCCTGCTCATTGTCATCATTATTATCGTACTGAGGAGAAGGTAAACTTTTTATTCAAAACCATATGTTTGTGCGTCTATATGATTCTTAATCATTTGCAAACTGAATATCTTGCTCACTTCCAAAACATATCACACCACCATGCTATCTTCGCTGAATAGTTGAAAAATATCTGATGTTCAAGACTCTCCCAAATTGAAAACGTTGTAAAATAGTGGGATCAAGAACGTAGAGCAGCGTCCCATTTTATTTTAGGGAAATAACTTGTCTCACTAAAATATCCCCATTTCCCCAATATTGAGGCTGATATTATCTATTTAGTTCTTAATCATTTTTATTTTGTTTTTTCTCTAAATATTCTTCAAATATTCTCTAAATATTCTATATTTCAAGTGCTGTTTATTTTTTAGAGCACCTTGATATTCGATATCATTATTATTATCATAACTAAAAGTGTTATTGTTACTATTATCATTATTATCCTTTGAATTATTACTTCTACAGTTATCATTATCATTATTATCATTCTATTATTTTCATTATTACTAGTATTTTTATTATTATTATTGTTTCGTTTTAGTATTATTACTGTATTACCCTTTTACATTGTATTTTCTATCTTACAAATATTAGATAATGGACTAAAATTTGAACAGAATTTCTAATTTATCACATATTTCATGCAAAGTTATTTACCTCGAACTATTGTAAACAAAAGGGGTTAAAAACGTGTTCTTTAGATTTCAATTTACAGAAAAGTAAACTTCCCTTTTGAAAATCGGAATTAGAAATTAAAATAATGACAGATTATTGAAGCACTCGACTGATGAATATCAAGACTCTTGACTCATTTGGTTTTGTACATTAAAATTTGCTAATCTAATTTGCTGGAAATTGTAATTATATGTATATATGAAATGAATAAATAAAGCAAATTTATGAATTATAAAGATATAAACACTGTATGGAGTAATTAGCAAAATATCAGAGGCTGAATATTGCTAATCATATTTATTTGAATATATTTTATTTAACGTTTTAGTTTATGCCTTGTGAATGAGCCATTACACTTTGGAATATATAAACAGCCCTTTTAAAATGTAGACCAGGCTCCTTTTTGGAGTATTATACTGTTTCTTCTTTATACTCCTTTGAATTAATATTATGTTAAAGCAATAAGCCAGTTTGTAATTACAAATTGCGCATGTGCAGATAAAGGTCATTTGTACCGAGTACAAATGGCTCCAGTATGATTTTACATGTTAAAGGCCAAGTCCACCCTAATATCAAGTTGATTTGAATAGATAGAGTAAAATTAAACAAGCGTAACAGTGAAAATGTCACTGAAATCGGATACATCATATATTGCTTCAATAATGTAAAACATGGTTTGACTCCATATGGAACATGTAAAATCATCATTATTGTAACTTATTTTCATACATGGAAGGGATTCTTTATTATCACATCTATAAAAATTGAAATATTTGAAATTTCATATCATAAAATACATAAGGAAAAGTGAGTGTGTGACATCATCGGTTCACTCATTTGCATACCGCCCATGTTATGCATATCACTGTTGCATGAAATAATGCAAAACTTCAAAATCCCATAACTTTCTTATTTCACATAAGATTTCAGTGAAATTTTCACTATTACGCTTGTTCAATTTTACTCTATTTATTCCAATCAACTTGATATTAGGGTGGACTTGGCCTTTAAACAAGTTGCGCGTGAGCGTGTAAATTGGAGTCATGTAAGGGTTATTTGTACCATGTACTAACTACGAACTGGCTAATTGTGCTGTGCTATTATGGTATCTTTATTACACCCTAAATATAACACTATCAGTTACCTTACTTGGTCTAATATTTTTTCTGAAGTATACCGTATATAAATAATTTCTTGGTACTACAAAATTTCAATATGGCATGAAAAAGATTTCAAGTAATTTGTTATATACCTGCGTGATAACCTGATGAGTGCAGGTCGAAAAGCTTCGTTATCATGTCTCTTTTTCGTGCCATATATACCGTATATGTTGATATATTTATTTTGTATATTTTATCAATGTACTAATTAGTATTTTTTTTTAAATTATAGAAAACCGCCCAAGGATATCCTTAAGCCGGTGACAATCTCTAAGGATAACGATTACATCAATGGTATATCCACAGGTATGTTTAAGCTATTACACGAAACATATTTCCACCATTCTTTTCTGTTTTTGTTACACTGACCTCTATCTTGGGATCACAGGACATAAAATCTATCATCATCTATAGACACCATTCAAGTGCGGTTCAATGTGACATGGGAGGGGCAAGTAGGTGTTATACCATGTATAGCCTAATAGGAAAATTACACCAATCGAAAAAAAATTCTTGTTTAGATTATTTTTTTTTTTTTGCTTTATCTATTTCTCTTCGTTTTTTCGCCCCCCCCCCCCCCCCAGTCACCCAATCCCCTCAGCAATTTTAGCAATTGAAGGGAATACAACACTAGTGTTACTATGAAAGGCCATGTCTACTGTGCCACCAAGATTTAAAAACAAATCTCAAAAGATAACTGATGAGTTTTCTATCCTTTCGTTACGAAATAGGTCCTACATGTATTATGTAAATATACTTCACAGAGCTTTTACGTGTTTTTATTCTAGGAAGAAGTATTAGTTCGGAAACTGAGTTCATCATTGTAATTTTTGGTGGATTTAGACGGCCAGGAAACGTAATAGGAAAGGAACACTTTCTACATCCACATGTGTTGTCCGTGAAATTACATTCTATGAAAACAATTTAAAAGCATAGCACTCTTAATAATTTACAGATCATAACAAATTAAGGATTTATTTCTAGGTATACTTTGGTTATGCAATACAATATAACCTACAGCTTAGACTTTGTGAAATCTATTCAAATGTAAATGATACTTATTGTCATATTGAACAAATCCAGAAGATGAAATATCAGATACACCAAAGTCTACTCCAATTATGAAACCAAGCAAACCAGTCATACTCCCAAAGCGTTCAACCAGGTCGGAACCACTGGATCCAAACCGTATTGCTGAAGTTGATGTACCTGCGACAAGTAGGTCAGAGGGTTTACCGAAGGAGCATCGCCCAATACACCTCTCACAGTTCCCCGCCCTCGTTCAGAAGAACAGATACACAGACGTGTTCTATGAAGAATTTCTAGTAAGTATTTCACCCCGCCCAAATCGACTCCACATCCAACCAATTCTTAGCCATTCACAGTATAAATGTAACTATTTTGTTTGGCCTCTTGCCAATTAAATGATTTTTAATCGTCTCGTCGGACTCTATCCAGTTTCAAATTACCATTTTGTAAATTCATACTGAACTTTGAGATATACCCCATGCCAAAGTCTTGATATCACCAAGATGACCTCTCGACGATGGATAAAATCTACTACTGGTCATGCGATTACATTGTGAAAGAAAGTGTCAAGTTATTAGGAACGCCTGATTTATGTATGTGATAAGAATGATTGTATTATTGGAAGGGTATGAAATATTCGCATTGATAAGTCTCCATAAAGCCACTTATAATCTAAAGAGCTGTACCAATATATTGGTATAATGGGACTGCACAGCAAGACATTAATTGGGAGTCATATTTTGAAAATAAGGGAGTTCCGATCCACGAGCAATCATTTTTATGTGATATTGCCGATTCCATTCACATAGGATTAAAAGGAATTAGAAAGCGCACAAATTATTGTTCACCTTTCCGAGAACTTGACCTTCTCTTGAACCCCTATCCCTACTCAGAGCTTACCCGAAGCAAATATCTACCCACAAACCGTTGCGGAGAAGAAGATCAACTTCGAGAAGAACAGATACAAGAACATACTGCCGTGTAAGTAATATCATCATTAATTTGAATGTATGCGTTTACATGATTCCATTTCACTTTACCTCTTCGACATAAGATTCATATTTTGCTTTCAAGAATATCGTTATGCACTCATGGTTAATCTAAGGGTTAATCTACTGGGGGGGGGGGGGGGGGGGCTTTCCATGTAAGATTTACAAAACATATATTTTTCAGAGAGAAGAAATAGGCAATAAACATTGTAAAAACGCACTTCTTTGAGCAAGTTTGTCATACATGTGATCATTTCATCTTTGAATACCAAAATTTAGTGTATTTTTTCATTCAAGATATCTTTCCCTCGTTTCTCTCTTTTATTTACTCATAGATGATTCATCAAGGGTTAAGCTGGCAATCATCAATGACGACCCTGATTCGAAATACTTCAACGCATCCTACATACCTGTAAATAAATAATTTCATTCCAAAATGTGCTACCTCTATAAATTACGAGTATATCTCAGTATCGTTATTGTATTATTTTTGGTCTTAGTTTAGTGTCTCATCTCAAGGGTAATCTGTTTTCAATATCTTTTCTCTCTCTCTCTCTCTCTCTTCTCCAGAGCTTTAAAAGTCAGCGTGCGTACATTGCATCACAAGGTAAAGACGTCATACTCCTATTCACTCTAGGTTTTTTTCGTCTTCTTCTTCGTTTGATAATATGGGATTATGAAGAGTTTCTTATCACCCAGGGGGTGTTTCATAAAGCTGTTCGTAAAGTTACTCACGACTTTAAGAATGACTTATATATGATAAGCCAAATGGGATGCTTAATCGTTTTTAACTGCATCAACTGAAGTTGAACTTTGCAGATGTAGATTAACATTCTCATTTTAACAAACATTTTTTAATGCAAAGTATTTTTTTTCATTTTGTTTTTATTGGAGGTCATTGAAAATACAGTCACATTTTGTTTTTTGGAAAAACTTTGGGCATCATATCTGGCACTTCATATTCAAGTCGTTCGTAAAGTTATGCGTAACTTTTCGAACAGCTTTATGAAACACCCCCTAGGTGAGGTAAATGGGTACCCGGTATGAAGAAATCCCTTGAATGCTTGAGCGCCTATCACGGTCGCTCCCCTAAAGCCCGGGTAATATTGATTGTAGGGCCCTCAGGGAGAACAGTATACAGTGCCTCCCAGAAATAAAAAAAACGAAACCGAGATTTTTATCGATGTTTAATCATATCTTAATCACATAATTTGTAAAGCTTGGATCCTCTTCTTTCATTTGATGCCACTCATGTGATACATACTTCGCGCATTGGTGACTAAAGACAATATGAGGCAGGGCTACCAAAAATAGTTTGGCCAACGATATCTGAATTTCAAAGAGATAATCACATTTCTAGAAAATTCATTTTCTGCCCTTGCATAAGACACCTCAGTAGGGAGAAATGAGCTAGGGATGACAAAGCTCTGTCGGTGTATTTTTACACAATCCTGGAAATGCCCCTGGTTGTAATGTTTAAGGATGCGTTGTGAATTTGTAGTCTTGTCAACCAAATTTATTAACATTTCCCTGTAAATACCTTTCAGGTGAGAAAAGCCTCAGACTATATGTCCACATTTTCCCGATGGATATATGAACAGTGGTAAGGTTTCAATTAAAAAAAATGAAAATAAAGCATCCGATTCACAGCTGGGATAGAGACATCAATCATCTATTCAATCATTTTCTCATTTTATTGATATATTTATTTATTTACTCTTTTATCTATTAATTTATTTACTTTTATTTTTGTTTTAGAGATACGCATTCGAAATCAGAATTGTTTTTCCTTCTGTCTGTTGTTTGGTTTTCAGACAATAAATAGAGCCACTGCCAGGTGCCGAGGGAAACACCCCTTAAACAAACTGTATGGGCCTGTGCTTAGCGTTAGGCACATATATGCGCAGTAATGCGCATATTTCTTTTCTCTTCTCTTGTTTTTTTTTGTTTGTTTTTATAGTAAGATGTTACCTTCATGTTATTTCTTTGAGGCTGTCATCCTCGTCAAGCTTTGCTTATGATGGCAGTCTCCTACATTTTTTCAATTTGCTGTATTGCATAATACTTACAAATTACTAGTATCCATTACTTATATTTCTATTTTTATATAATACGTTAAACTCTATATGTATATTATGTAATTCATTTGCTTATACATGTATGTTTATATGTATGTATTATTTTGTATTACGCAGTATCTGTACATATGTTATCTCTTGCCTTTGTTATATACATGGAAAAATGTAGAAATAAAATCAAATCAAATCAAATCAAATCAAATGCCGCAGAGTTCATTATAACAAAATTATGAACCGAAAGAGCGCGAGTTCCTGAGTGCTATTATTGTATAATTTCTTGAGGTGAAAATATATTATATTGAACTTTGATATGCATTAAATATTATACAATGATTGAGGGAATTTGAAATGTCATGCATCATTGTTTCTCGAGCTATCCCTCTCAATGTCTCCGTGCTGCTAAGATTATGCAAACAATCGATATGCGCAGGGTTGCTTGGATATGCGGTAT